>JASAUF010000599.1:600000-770000 GCA_030180095.1 Magnolia changhungtana | reverse complement strand
TGGGATATCCCAAAAATCAATCGAACTCATGTGGGCCATACCATCTAAAATCATGTGAAGACATGCGGAAAACATATAAAAGCACTTGGTGGGGCCCACCTGAAATTTGGATGCATCTGAAACTTGGTCTGACCCCTCATCCAAGTGGGATACACAGGCTGGATTTGTGAACCACATCCCGGTGGGCCCAACAAATGATTATGAATGTTTTAATGGGAGGGTAACTCCTCTCAAAATTTGTATGTAGTGTGGCCCACACAAGTCATGGATTGACTTAATTTTTAAGCCCAAGGCCCACCATGGAATGGTGCATCTAACTGATGGGGTAGATGTTCAACACACATCACATTGGGCCCATACACAGCTCGACCTCATGGGAGTTCTCATGAGGTCGACCGCATAGAACCATTTCCCATATATATATATATATATATAACCAAATCCATTCAGTGATGTATCCAAGCTATAATAATAATAAAACATCTAATGAGGAAATAACATAATCGAATGAATGATAATATGTTAAGTTCAGTCCCCGAATTTTTAACGGCGTCTAGCACAGTACGTTACACCAATCCCAAGTGCCAGCCCGACCATAGTAGCAAAGACCACATTCACATTCAATTCTCTAGGCCTATCCAATCCAATGAGGGAGCTGCCTTTGCTATATTCACAACTTTCTTTACTATATTTGTAACTTTCTTTGAATGGCATAGGTTGATCTTGTCTGTCGATTAGAGGCCCATCTTTCAGCATAGGTTGATCTTGACTGTCCATTAGAGGCTCAGCTTTCAACATAGGTTGATCTTGTCTGTTCACTGGAATCTCATCTTTCAGCATAGGTTGATCTTGTTTTTCGATTGGAGACCCGACTTTCAGCACAGGTTGATCTTGTTTGTAGATGGGAGGCTCAGCTGCTTTCTCCACAATGGATTCTTTGGTTGGTGGATGTTGATCTTGTAGGGTAACCTTTGATTTGGATTCTTCGGTCGGCGGACATTGATCTTGTACCGCAATTTGAATATCAACCTTTGATTTGGATTCTTCGGTTGGCCGACGTTGATCTTGTACGGAAATTTGAACATCAACCTTTGATATGGATTCTTCGGTCGGCCGATGTTGATCTTGTATGGCAGTTTGAGTCTCAATCTTTGTTATGGATTCTTTCGTCTGCCGACATTGATCTTGTACAAAAATTTTACTCTCAACCTTTGTTATGAATTCTTTGGTTGGCCGATGTTGATCTTCTGCAGCATTTTGAGTCTGAGTCGCAACCTTTCTTATGGATTCAGATTCTTCTGTTGGCTGATGTACATCTTTTGCGGCATTCGGAGTCTGAGTCCCAACATTACATACGCATTCTTTGGTCCGCGGATGTTGAACTTCCATTGCAGTAGGAGGCGCACAAGGCGTACGAGGCGCACGAGGCGCACAAGGCTCAATAGGCGCACAAGGCACACGAGGCGCACGAGGCGCACAAGGCTCACAAGGCGCAGGCGCACAAGACACACAAGGCTCAATAGGCGCACGATATTCTACTAATTCTCTGGTCTGCGGAAGTTGAACTACTGCGGCAGTTGGAGGCACACACTTTTCTACTGATTCTTTGGTCTGCGGACGTTGATCTTGTCCACTCGTTTGAGTGGTCATTTTTGGCAGGCTCACAGAAAGAATTCCATTCGCGAAATCTATATAAATATCTTGCTCAAATTACAGTAATCAGGCACAGTGAATTCGTGGCAGAATCGAGTCCAATTGTTACCCTGCATCGGGCGTTCCCCACTGATTTTCATCTTGCGGAGTTCATTGACTTCGATTTTTAGTTGCTCTTTTTTGAATCCTTCATTGAAGAAGCCATTGATAAAGCTTGTTAGTGGCATTTTGCTACAAAATACTCCGGCATGAAGACCAAAAAAGAAAATAAAAAGAATGGAAGGGCTATTGATGTGTTAGGCTTGCATTTATTGAAGGATAGACATTACAGCGCCCATTGCCATGAATATTTCTTAAACCCGAGCTGACCTAAGACCATCTATCCACATGGCTTCAATATCATGATTCAGCTAAAGGTTCCATTTGGACTCACCATTTAAAGGTTGTCTGATGCTATTTTGAATCAAATTTCAGTTTGTGTTGTGTATTTGGATCCAAATGTAAGTTCACTAAGAGAATTGTGAGAAACTTTGAAGCCACATTTTATTAACTTGCAAAAAAGAAACCTAAATAATTTTGTGTGCAACTTGAAACCATAACTATTATGGTCTGACTTTTAGCCTCCTAAATAAAATGTGCCATGAGGCCCAACATAAAGGTGGGCTGTATGATGATTAGAACTATATATAATGCAGACAACATGTAGAAAGTGATTTGGCATAGAAATCGAGCCATTACAATATATCACTAGTTAAATTTCATGATATTTGGTGCAACCTAACGTGCTGTAATATGTAATTAGGATTGACTAAAATGAGATGAACTTACTTTTTGGTGTCTACCAAACAGGTTTTAAGAATTTTGAAACAAAAGATATTTGCTTAAAAGATTAAGTGACCTTTCTATTAAAGTCCCTTAATATACATTGATATGCCATTCTCTAATGGCTCAAGCTTTTAGATCAAGTGGTAATTTGACATGGTATCATAGCAGAATGTGCGGACAATTTCTTACTAGTTGATGTCTTGTAATTTCCTATGCTTTTTAAAGTCTGTTTAAATATAACTAGATGTTTTTATTATGGTTAAGAAAACAAGATTAGAGCTAAAATTAATATTTTTTATTTAATTCTATACAAAATTTTAACTCAATTTGATAAACACATATGTTAATATAGAACAACTTTGAAATTTATTTAATACATGATATGCTTTTCCAAAATTGAAATTAAATATATAAAATATTGTCTATCAAGTGTCCACGAATATAATAACTAAAATATTATTTTACTATTTTATGTTGGTTTATGATCCATCTACTAGACGGTTTAATTTGAGTTACATATTTCCCATGACTATGCTTTATGAGCCACTATTTGAATATAATTTTGAGTTATGTATTTATCATGTGTGGTTGTTGGTAAAGGTAGCAGTGGGTTGAGGACTTTTTAGATTGACTGATATGCCAAGGTTGGGCCTGACATGCTTGGCTTAATAAAATTTCCGGGCCAAGCTTGGGCTAAAATCATTTTAATCCAACTTAGCACTGCCCAACTTAGCTTGACCCAACTTAATACATACGCGCTGTATCCTACCAATGTCTTTATAATAATCAATTAGTAAATCATACGCATCCAATATAGACTATTAATTTTGTTCCTAGTAAGAATTTTTTGTGTATTTATGGACCACTTAATCAATGGATAAATTAGGAACATACAGGTAAGAAATAAGGATTTTACTCATTTTTGGGTTTCGCTTGGTTGAGCCCGGATTCAATTATTTTTTTTAAGGCTTAGCCTTGGATCAGCTGTGCTAGCCTTTGTCGGGCTTAGTTGGAATATAGATGCAAGGTTGTGTATATCAGATAGGTTGGATTTTGTATTCACATAGAAGGTTAGAAGTCATTGTTGGTTGGAATTTTACCTGTGGCGTTGGCATGTTAGACCTAAACCTTCTCCTTTAAAAAAAAAAAAGAAGAAGGCATAGACGGCCTTTAAAAGCTTTTAGTAAGAACTTCATGTGGCCGGAAGCTAGGTGGGGCCTACTGTGATATTCGTAAGAAATTTATTACATTTATATGTTTTTTAAATCATTTTAAGACATGATAAAAAAAAAATGAAGAAGATTCTAAGGTCAAGTGGGTCACATGACAAAAAACAATGAGAATTGATTATCGAGTGTTGAAACATTTGTGGGGCCACAGTTTTGGATCAGGCAAATATTTTTTGGTCTTCAGTTCATCCTAAGTAGGAACGAACATATAAACGGTATGGATAAAATAGAAACAGCACGGGACCCTAGGGAGATTTTAATATAATGCATTTCTCCCATCACCTTTTCTCTCCAATCACCTTTTCTTGTCGGTCGTGTTGCTACTTTAAGTTTTGAATCTGCCTCATTAAAGCCCCTGTCTAGATGTGATTCGGCAAAACAATGATTGGGGTGGAATTCTCACACATCATGGTGAGCCTCACCTAGCTTTCCCTATTTCTTGAGAGAGAGCGAGAGAGAGAAATGCTCACACAACTAAGTGTATGAACCACTACTTTTCTAATATAAGCAGTAATTAATTTTAATAAATGTAATCCATAAGGAAGTTATTTAAAAGAGGGAAAGGAGTTGCCAACTTAGGTAGGCCCCATTGTGATGTTAATGTGAAATTCATTCCAACCATCAGATGAGTTATCTCATGTTAGACTGAGGGCCCTAAAATTAGTCGCATTCATGTTTCAGGTGGACCACCCAATTATGAATAGTGTACATAAAAAGCTCATCCACCAAACTATTTCTCCTGGTATGACCCACTTGAATTATGTATGGTCCTACTCTTTGGTACACGGGTCTGGCTTTTGGTATGTAATCTAATGGGTGGAGTGGATTTCACGTGCTCCATTTTCATTAGTATGGTCCACTTAAATCACAGGTCAGCTTGATGTTTCTAGCTCTATGATCTGCATGAGATGAAACATCCAATGGTGAATGGTGGGAGTGGATCTCATATACATATCAAGGTGGACACGGGGAAAAACAAACGGTGGGCGCCCATCTGGTAAGTCAGCCCACCATGATGTATGTGTTATATCCATTTTTTTAGATGAGTTTAATGCATGAACACAAAGTTCAGGTGGACCACAAAAGGAGTGGAGTTTGAACATTTATCATCCAAAACTCCCCGGAGCTACAGAAGTTTTGGATGAAGTTAATATTGATGTTTTCCTTTCATCTATGTCCGTGTGACATTAAAAGAGTTCATGCGCTCGGAACCTAGGCGGGGCCCTCTGTAATGTTTGCGAGAAATTCATCCCATCCGTCTGTTTTGTGAGATCATTTTAGGAAATGAAGGAAAAAATCAACCAGATCTAATGCTCAAGTGGGCCATGAGAATTGAACGTCCATGGTTGAAATATTTGTGGGGCCATAGAAGTTTTGAATCATTCTAATATTTGTGTTTTCAGTTAATCCCAGTAGAAATGACGTTATGAACGGTACGGATGGCATGTAAAAATCACTATTGATCATAAGGAGGTTTCAACGGTAGGAATTTCCCTGACTACCTTTTTTCCTTTAGTACGGCCCACTTGAGTCTTGGATCATGCTCGTATTTGGTCTCATGTCCTAATAGGAGCTCACAAAACGGATGGACTGAGTGGATTCCTCACAAACATCACGGTGGGCCCCACTTCGGTTTCCAGCGTCCGCATATAAACATCATGGTGGGCCGGGCCTTAGGAGGGTTTCAACGGTAGGTGTAATTGTTCCAAGAAGTTTTCAACGGTAGGTATTCAATCTCTTCTACAATCTGTGGTGTAGTCCACTTGAGCTTTGTCTCTGCCTCATTTTTCGGCTCATGTCCTAAAATGATCTCTAAGAATGAATGAACGGTGTGGATATAACACATACATCATGGTTGGGCCTACAAAATTGGTGACGTCAACACACCACTGAGTTCGGTGGTGTTTGTCACACCACGCAATCCGCTTCCATCAATCTGCGCCCGTACGCCGCGCATTGAAAAAATGAAAGAAAGAGAAAGCAACAAAAGATGTGAGATGGGTACCTGGCAGATTGACGAAGATAGTATCACGTTCTTCCTCTTGGACCCAATCGATCAACGGCTCGAAATCTTCGTAAGTGGGGTCCACAGTAGCTCGTGATTTTCTAACTTTACACATTCTAGTACTTGTCTCTTGTCCCATCCCAGTACTTGTTTGAGGCTTATGTGTACAAATAGAACTTGTGAGATGTTTGGAATGAGAAAGTAAGAGCTTGCATGGATTTATATAGACGTTATGTGGACGCGTTTGGATGGCAAAATTCGATTTGGGTTCCTTTGGAAGGCAAGAATGAAAAAAAAAATGCGATTTGGGTTTTCTTCCAAAAGAGCTATTCCTTTTCTAATTCTTACTGTTTGGAATTTTTGCATTGAGTCGATGATACTTTGGCGGTGTTGTGATCACCTCTTAAATGGGCAAACGTTAAATTCCTTTTCTCTCTCTTGCAGGGAACGGATTGGCGACACCAGCCAATGGCTGGTGGTCGGTGCTATGTGGGCCACACCATGATGTATGTGTTTCATCCATTCCATCCATCTGTTTTTACATATCATTTTACAGTTCAAGTCCAAAAATGAGGTATATGCAAATCTCAGGTGGACCACATTACAGGAAACAGTGTTGAATGAGGGTGGACCATTAAAAACATTTTGGGGGCCATAAAAGTTGTGGATCAAGCTGATATTTGTTTTTTCTCTTCATCTGGGCCTGTATGACCTAATCAACAGATTGGATGTCAAATAAACAGTATAGGGGCCATAGGATTTTAATGGTTGATATCCAATCACTATTGCTTTCATGTGGTGTGGTCCACCTGAGATTTACATCCCTCTAATTTTTGGGATTAAGAAATAAAATGATCTTTAAAATTGAATGAACGGAATGGATGAAACACATACATCATTGTGGGGCCCACAGAGCACCGAACACCAGCCACGGAGCTGGTGTCAGGGCGAGTAGCCAATCCGTTCCCCTCTTGCATGCTTTGGAAGCGTTGGTTGATGGGACGCGACGTGGTGCCCGGGTGCAGCTATGTGTGTGGGACCCTGACCATGGGGCCCACCTCGATGTATGCATTGTATATCCATGTGATCTATCTATTTTTTTAAAGATCATTTTATAGCTTATAGGTCCAAAAATGAAACATATAAAAATCTCAGGTGGACCACATGACTTACAGGAAACAGTGGTCATTGAACGCCCACCATTAAAAACTTCCTTAGGTGCAGCCTGGGTCTCACCTAAGATGATGCAGCCCTTACCGTGGGCTCCACCTTGATGTACGCATTGAATATCCATGCCATTTATACGTTTTGCTAGATCATTTAAGGGCATGAGGTCAAAAATGAAGAATATCGAAATCTTAGGTGGACCATACTATAAGAAACTGTAGTGATTGAATGCTTCACGTTACAAACTTCATAGGGCCCACCATTATGTTTCCTAACGTTTATTTACCATCCAACCTGTTGATTTGGTCACACAAACTTGGATGAAGGGTAAAAATAAAGATAAGCTTGATCCAAAACTTTTGTGGCTCACAAAGAAGTTTTTAACAGTCAATGATGTGGAACATGTTGCAGACGGTTTCATGGCCAAGATGGATACGAAAAGGCCTGATTCAAAGCGGAAGTGATCTGGATCATCCAGACCTCAAAATAGACATATCTCGCAAACCGAAATGAGTTATTCCACGTGTCATATATAATTTTGGGGTAGGACTACTTTAGCCTCATATATGATTTCGGGGTAGGACAAGCTACTTTAGCCACCCAACCCGCTACGTCCGGATTCGCATGCACAATTTGAGAAATACTATTACATCGACAATCGAATTCATATTTTAATTTCATTTTTACTATTTATAATAAATTTTATTTTGAGTATAATTTTTCATCCGATGGGCTTTAGGAGTTGTGCCCAACATGAAAAGTGCTTAGAATAATTAGAAGAATAGCATCGTGAAGCCAAATAGGATACTTTCTATTTTTGGTCGAAAACATGCGCACTAGTAGGAATTACGACCGTTTATAAATAGTTGAGCTGTAAATGAACCGAATTAGCTCAGTTAACTCGCTCGATTCAACTCGAAAAAGCTTGATTCGAGTCGGTTCTAAACTGAGTTCGAGCCAAGTCGAGTTGATTTTTGGAGCTCGAAAAAATTTTGAGCCGAGTTTGAGCTTATCCGAGCTCGGATTGAACTAGTATGGTGACTCGGTTATTTTGATATTGATGTTGCTCACCAAGTGTTTGATGAGATGACTCAACGGAGTTTTATTTTGGGTGCATACATTCTCCCCACAGGATCGGCTGGTGGCAAGGAAGGTATGGATATGAAACAAATCATTATATATATAAAAAAAACATTAAATGATAAAACTATCACTGTATTTACATTTTGATGCTGCCTACCGAGTGTTTGATTAAATACTTATAAACTATTGTTGTTATTTTGCATACTGTGAGAAATTGAAGGTGCACTCCATGTGTTTGAAAAAAAAGTTGCACATGCTTGAACTAGCCCGAGCTGCTGACCGAATCAAGCGAGCCAAGTTAGCCAGTCAAACTCGAGGACCGAGCTAAGCCGAGTTCGAGCTGGGGTTAGCTAGTGGCCGAGCCGAGTCGAGCTGTGCTGAGCCGAGTCTCGAATCAACTCGTGTACAGCTCTAATAAATAGTAAGTTTACTATTTATAGTAAGTCAGGATTTATATGAGTTTTAGTTGTTGTAAACTCATTTATTTGAATTATCAATCAGTTTATGAATTTTTTAGAATTTATTTCTATTTTTCTTGTTCTTTTCGTCATGAATTCGAGAAGTCTCTGTGAGGAGTCCAGAGAAGCTCCGCGGATTCAGAGTAGTTATCTTTGAGGAAGACGGTGATTGACCTTATCAAGTTCAACCCCGGGTTAGTCAATCACCACAGTTTTATATGGTGTTGTAACTAGGGCTGTTCACGAGTCAAGCTAGCTCGAAAAGCTCGCTCGACTCGGCTCGAGTAAGCTCAGATTGACTCGGCTTGAATGGCCGATTCAAGCTAAGTCAAGCTAATTATTTGAAGCTCGAGTTGAGTTCAAGCCAAGTTCGACCTTAGGGCATTTCAATTCGACTCGATTCGAAGCTCGAACTCGAGCTCGAGCTCGACTCGAGCTCGAGCTCGACTCGGCTCGATTAATAAATATATTAAATATTAATATAAGTTTTAAGTTTAAACTTAAAAAAAAAAAAAAACAAAGAGTCTCTACCCGACCGCACGCACCCCCTTTCCTTTCCCTTTCTTCTCTTTCTCTGTCCATTGCCAGCCGCACACCCTCCCCGACCACCACCACGAGTTTTCATTTCAGCTCCACAATAGTATGATTTCAATCTCTTGAGATCTACTTCTTAGGCGAGAAACCCAAGAAATTCGAGATGGGTTATTCTTAGATTTGTTAGAGCTTCAAGGAAATCTAATGATTTGATTGGCTAGAGCTCTTTACTTGGATTTCTGATCTGTGTTCTGTTATTTTTCTTTTCTAGTACTTGAATTTCTACTGGTGGAAGAAGATCAAGAACAGATCGGTTCTTACAGGTTTCCTCATTCGATTCGAAGCTTTGTTTGGTTTTTCATAGGGTTTTGCTTTGATTCTCTTAAGATTTTTGATTTTTTTCATTAATGGAGGAGGATCAATAACAGAATCCATTACTCTCTCACCCAACAAGCTCGAGCTCTACTCGACTCGAACCACTAGCTTGACTCGAACTCGACTCGAGAGCTTTGGCAAACAAGCCAAGCTTCAATGTTGAGCTCGAGGCTAAGCTCGAGCTCGAGCTTGAACTCGAGTACATCATGGACAAGCCAAGCCAAGCTTGGCCCACCTTGACTCGACTCGGTTCAATGCCCACCTCTAGTTGTAATGCCCTGAAAATCGGGGGTCGTGCATACACTTGACTCCCGAGTTCCCGGGGTCACTTATAACCGATTTTCATTAATATGTGTTTAACAAGGTTTAAATGCGCAGCCTAGAATTTCCTGGTACATGAAGCACAATCACACAAGTCTACTGAAATGAAGGAGATCAAGTATATATATAGGTTTAAAAATATAAATGGGTTGTACAAGGAGTTGCCCAACAAAAATCATAAAAAGAATGATATGTCTAAAAAGAATAGAGCTGAGCCCATTGCTCAGCGATCCAAATCCTGCTTATCAAGCCGATGGAGAGCTGCCCATCAGCTGGAAGTAAGACAACTCACCCTCCTCGTCAAGACTCGCGCCATCAGGCTCCTCGTACTCTGCGTCACCTGCATCTACAGGAGAGTTTGGTTGGTGTTTTAAAACACCGTCCCAGAGTGGGAGTGAGTGATTAACTCAGTGGATGATATTAATCTTAAGTTGTAATAAGCATCAGTTATATTATGAATTTAATGAAAAGTAATCATTTATAAACACCTAACTAATCTTATTAATGCGTATGCATGATAGATGATATGATGCATGCCCTCGTCACAATACTCCCTTGAGAGACTCCATCTAATGATCGCGTATGACCAATACTCCCTCAGAGCGACCTCGATTGCCGAGTCGCCAACCTAGCTAGTGCGATGTGATAATAATGTTAGCCAAGTTCTTAGTTAATTCCATTTATCTAACAGATTGGGAAAACTGATACACCCTACGTATCAATGTCCTGAACTGGTTGCGAGGCTAAGGCCTCCCAATTTGTGAGGCTAAGATCCCGCGATCCTTGATCTTGTCGGGTTCTCCATCCCCAACTTCAAGCACATGGGGAGTGCTAAGAAAAAGGGATCGCTCACGGTTACTACGGGGAGGCACGTCAGCCCAGCGTAGGCCGACAGCTTGGACATAGTATCTCATTCCACCATGCCCGGCTCACGAGGCGGTGGATCGATTTTAATCTGATTATCGATGGACTACAACGGTTGTAAGGTGTTTCAGGTTCCATACATATGTGAGCAAACAGAGATAATAATGTTGGTAAGTAAATAGGCTAGACCGCACGAATTCAGGCGAATACGTGGCGTAACGACATCGGGTACGAGTGGCCCATGTAGTCTGACTACTGTCGCCCACACGCACTCTCCCAAATTCATGGGTTTAGCCTCAAGACGGTCCTACTCATGGGGCCGCCTTCGCTCTCCTCGTATTCCTGACTAACCCAAGGGTTTGGGTGGTGATTCATAATATGCCAACTTACAGGGTTATCAACTAACCTAAACAACATCATGTTCTCATACTCCTTAACATACAATTCAGAATCTCCTAGCAAGAGAGGCTAACAATATCATGAATAAAGGTGCATGTGTGTTGTGTGGGTTGGTGAGGAAGTTAAACACTTCCTACATCTCATAGAATTAAAATGTACAAGAGTTAATGAATCATACATGCTATGAAGCAACACCATATGAGAAAAATCAAACAAGATATGAACATGTAATCATCCATTTGTACTAAATCATGTGAGAAGCAAGAACAACATCATATGAGAACTAAAACATACAATTCCATACATTCCAAACAAACACCCAAATCCTAGGTTTTCTCTAAATTCTCCAAATATATCATCTAAGCAATCAAAATCATTAGATTCATGGTATAATTGGTGCTTGGCCACCTAAGGATAATGTCCGCACCTATGGATCGTTGAAGACTTTAGGAAACGATCTAGGGTTGCCAAACTCGTGGGTCGATTTGTAGAGATCCTGAGAGCCAAATGAACTTGCATGTTAGGATTACATGCATTCCCTACCTCAACCCCAAAAATTATAAAAAGAGATGGGTGCTTACCTCCCCAATCGGATGGAAGTGGGTTGTAGTTGTGGATATAGGAAAGGGGAAGTTATTTCTCTAAGGTTCCAAGCTTCCTTGGGCCCCACCTCCTACCACACGCTCCTTTCCTTCCTTCTTCCTCTCTCTTTCTCCTCCTTTCTCCTCTTTCTCTTCTCCCTTTTCTCTCATCTCTCTTTCCTTCTCTAGGGCAAAATGGTATGGGGAGAGGGGTGCCCAAAAGAAGCCTCTTTTATAATGCTAGATTTGGTACAAATGGCCCCAAGTGTTTGATTTTTACTATACTAGCCCTATGGGAGGATTTTTCTAACCTTTAGGGCCCACTATGGGGTGTACAACTCGATATACACCGTAGGATAGTTAGCCCTGATGATGATTTACGTATGGATACTATCGGCCCACCATTTGGATGCGCCGATCGACTGATATGATTAGAAGTCTGTTCAATGGTCACCGATAGTCGATCGGGGCCGCAGCTATACGGATATGAGCGGAAAAATATCTTTACTCCACGTGTGAAGTTTGGTCATAAATCGACGGTCCGAAATTCTCAACTTTGCATAAGAGTGGATGACCCAATTCACTTAAGTTTCAGCCTCTTCCTTCAAGGTATTTGCACTTCTCATGCACTATCCTTTGGCTCAAGTTGAGTGGTTCTGGACCGTTCCTAGGTACGACTCCTGCGATGGACGTCAAGCCCAGTAAGACAGATATTACTCTATAATTTTGTAACTAGTGGCCCACCAACGAGTGGTCTAAAGCTTGTTCGAGAAATCGGGGCATTTCTGGAATTAATCAGGTATTGAAATTTCTCGTGGGCGATGATTAGGGTTTGAATTAACTATATTCGTAGTATGGCCTATTTATAACTAGTGAAAGTGGAGATTTAGTCATGATTACTCTAAACTATCAGTTTTAGGCTAAAAGAGTAACGGGGTTGATTTGGTCTATTAGTTAAGATCCGGACCTTATCTGATTTGGCCCCGGTTAGATCTTTAATTTAGTTATGATTGTCTTGATTAGTTAGTGATGTGTCAGTTAGATTTGGGTCCTATGTGAGTAAATCATGGGGCTACACCTGATGTTCAAGTGATTGGGCAAATTCGTTTGCCTTCTACGATTGATTAATTTAACTTGTGCGGTTCTTTACTGGTTTCACCCCTGTATATACTAACATTGAGTGCTAATGATCATTAAGTGATATTATAAGTTAATTACATAAAAAAAAATTTCAAGGATTTTTGGAAATTCAAAACAGTGAAAATCTAGGATGTTGCAGGTGTGGTCCACATGAGATTTATATCTGTTTCATTTTTGGGCTCATGCACTAAAGTGGTCCAACAAAACCGCTGGAACTCATGGATATAGAATACATACATCAAGTGGGCCCTACAGTAAGGGTCACATTGTCTTGGGTGATGCCGGTGCCACAGCTAATCTGCTCCCCTCACACATGATCCATGCCTTGACCAACCTCACAGGGGCTGAATCAATCAAACCTCTCTACGGCAGGTCATTGTAGGGACCACATTTTGCACAGTGGCAAGTGGGGCCAATGGTTCGGTTATCCAGGCCACTGGCCTAACTGGATGGAAGTCACTCCAAAAGTTTCCCTTATTGGAGGATCTAAATAAATAATATTAGGACCTTTTTTTATATATATCAATCATCTTTGGTTTCTCTTTTTAACAGGTCTAATCATTGGGTGGGCCATGTTATACTCGGTTTGGCACCCTGAAATTGGGTATAATTAGAGATAAATATTGCATTAGAGTCACACCAGAAATAGAGTTGTTGTACATTAGCATATGTTGATGATACTTAAAAATATTTAATTATTGGCAGCATCACTAAAATTACACCGAAAGTGATTTGAATTATCCAAATGTTAGTCATCTAAATGGACAATTAAAAAATATTTGTAAGTTACTTAGCTTATGATTCTTACATTTGTGTCCTACGTGAGGCATGAAATTTCCTTAATTTTGGTGAAAGTATATATTTTAATGGGCTTATTTAAATTATTTTATTAAATATCACATACTTATACTATAATTTGAAATCTAAAGTTGATTTAGCTAATTAAATTTAGGTTTGTGTGAATATTTTAAAGAAATTCAATACATTCTAATTATAGACATCCAAACATAAGTTTTAGATATTCATACATTCCAATTACAGGCTACCAAACACAATTGAGAATTCCAATTAATATGAATTCCTGTGTACTTGTGAATTGGATTCCAACGCATTCCAATTATAAGGTGCTAAGCCAGCCCTAAGTGTCTTCCGTAGGATGGCCTACATGCATGCAACACATGTACATGCACATGCATAAGGCTACTTAGATATTTGGAAAACTCGCACTCTAAATTTCAAAGCCTAATCATGAAAGGAAGCTTTATATTAAAGGAAATTAAGCTAAAATATGCAAGGAAATAAAGTCTATGTAAGATAACCCTCTCCATTCAAGCTCGAGATATATAGGGCTACCCATCTTTTTCACAATCCAAGCTATGGAATCATAACAATCAATTAAATTTTAGAAATTAACATTTGGTAGTGTGTGCGTGAATACTTGATCAATAAAAAAAATTACATGAATGTTTTGGTCCACTCAATAATATGAAAATCACGTCACAAAGAACATCGTTGTGGCCATGGGTAATCAGTAATTACATAATGAATGTGAAAGGCATTGAATTTTACATCATGGCTCGTATGCCATCTCATCCTTACATACAGGTGTTGAACAGATTTGAATAATCAACAATCCAAAAAAAAGAAGAAGGTGTTGAACATATTTGAATCATCTATTTGAAGTGCAAATTTGGACCGTCCATGTTGATTATCCACTGGACATTGGGCCATCCATGATGTAAAGTGGGTTGCAGATAGTTTCATGGCCAAGATGGATTAGAAAAGGCCCGATCAGAAGCGGAGGTGATCCAGACCGTCAAAACTTAAAACAGACGTATCTCACAAACTGGAATGAGCTATCGGACATACCATATATGATTTTGGGGTTGGACGAGCTACTTTAGCCACCCAACCCGCAACGCCGGGTTGCCCATGCTGAATTTGTGAAATACTATCAACGGTCGAATTCATGTCTTAATTTCGTTTTTATTATTTATAGTAAGTTTTAGTTTGAGTACAACTCCTCATCCATTAGGCTTTAGGAGTTGCGCCCAATATGAAAAGTGCTTAGAATAATTAGGAGAAAATCATGGTTCGGCCAAATAGGACACTTATTATTTTTAGCTGAAAACCATGCGCACTGGTGGTAATCACGACAGTCTATATATAAATTGTAAGTCGCAGTTTCTGGGAGTTTTAGTTGTTGTTTATTCCAAAACTTCTTCCATGGCTTAGTATCCCTATTTAAAGGGGTGTAAGCTCATTTATTTAGAGATCAATCAATTTACAAATTTTCAAGAATATTATTTCTATTTTCTTGCTTTTTCCTAGTGGATTAATTTGAGAGGTCGCCACGAGGAGTCCAGCAAAGCTTCGTGGATTCAAAATAGTTATCCTTGAGGAAGACGGTGATCGACCTGATCACACTCATCCCTACGTCACTCTATCTACAAACATAAATTGCCAAAACCAAGGTATCCTAATGGATGTTGTTTGAAGTATTTGAAATGCTCAACTATTGGACATTTACTACTAAAATCTATACATTCCATATTGCAGAAGCACCATGAGACCATTGAGTTGATGTTAATCGTTTAAAATTGATGAGCCACTCTAAACACTTGATGCACATATCTCAACTACCTATAATCGTGTAGTACAGATAGAAAACTTAATTGGATCCTTTGTTATTAGGCATTCATCATTATGTGTTTCCATCCTATATAGTCCACATTATATTTACTTAGTTGAACAATGAAGAATTATACTTAATGTATATAATCAATCTATGCTTATGTCCAATGTGAAGACATCACCCTTTCTAAAAACATCATAAAGAGTAGAGAAATTCACTATTCCAGATGATTATATGGTGATGTATAAGAACATGACATTGGCATTAATGATAATGATTCAATCACATTTTAACAAGCTATATATAAAAGTGTCAAAATTCTTCTAACTGGATCAAGGTCCAATGGGCTGTGGAGAGGTCTATGCCTGTTGGGCTCTCATACCAAGCCCACATGAACTAGCGTGGGTTTAATTTTCAGGCCCTTGAGAGTGGGCATCTAATCTTTGGGACCAAAACATAGAAGAATTGGGGTGTTCTTAAATTTCAGGCCCAAACTTTAAATCAGCTGAGCTCAATCTGACCTAATTAGCCGAGCCATAATTATAAAACGTGCTGACGCAGCGAGATTTCGCGTAGGAAACTCACACTATAAGAAAAATAGGCATAGCCGTCGGTTGGGGTTATCCTTTGCCCGCAACCCGTTTTACCGGCAGCCGGTACAGGGGCTCTAAAATGAAAAACGGGATGCCCTCATTTGCGCTCGCCCGATCTACTCACTCTTAAAACGAAGAGAAAAAGACTCTCTCTTTCTCTCTCTCCATTGCAGAATCGAGGAATAACTAGTCAAAAACAGTAAACCCAACCCTAGAAATCTCTCTCTACACACACACACACTCTCTCTCTCTCTCTCTCAACCCTAATTCTTTCAAAATCAGGGTTACTGAAGATTAGGGTTTTTGGATATGAGATTGTTCGGATCCGTCATGGCCGATCTTCCCATCGACGCAGCGGCAGCAGCGAGGGCTTCTCCCTGGCAGCGCTGAGCAATGGTAGTACGGATGCGCCGAAGCTGATGGTGTCGGGATCGTTCATGGGGTCAAGGAGGTGGACATTGGTCCGGCCGAGCCTCGACGCGGATGAGTTCATAAGTCTGCTGCACAGGTCGGATCCGGTCAAGGTGGAGTTGAATCAGTTGGAGAATGAAGTCAGAGGTGGGCTGGATTGCAATTGTGATCCCAGTGGATTTTGGTGGTTTCTTTGATTTTTGGGGGTGACTTGAAATGGCGTTTTCCTGAATTGCAGATAAGGATCGGGAGTTGGGGGAAGCGCTGGCGGAGATCAAGGCATTGAGGTTATCAGAACGTTTGAGAGAGAAGGCGGTCCAAGAGGTATTAATTTTAATTTATTTATTTTGGGATTTTGTATATTTATCTATCAGGCGTTTTATTTTGATTTAAAATCTGGTTTCAATTTTAGATTTATATGTCATAGTGCATTACATTCTGTTTTTGGATTTTTGCTAATTGGCATTTTTTTTTTTTTTTTTTTACACGAGGTTTGCCATCTCGTGCACAATATGAAAGGCGGATGTTGATGCAGCAGCAATTAAAATAGTCATGACTGGAGCTGGGTGTGAAAATGGTAGTAAAGTGGAACAAGTAAGAAATGGCCTTCATATTGATATATTTAACATTGTTGCTTTGTGGAATAAAACTGCAAATCCTATATAAAAGAGAGGATATGTGGCTATTAGAGTCTTTTTCTTCACTTTGAAACTGGACTTTATAGAGGATGCCTTTTTTTAGGTTTGAGACATGTCCTACCATTTCTTTACTTAGTTATTATTGAGATTAATGCCCCTAAAATTGATTTATCAGATTTTATTATGCCTTTCTTTTAATAAAAGATGTTTGAGATCCTATCTTGATCTCTGTAAGTTTATTTGCTGATTTGTTGTTTATGGATCTTGAACTGTGGTTAGTTTACCCATATTTATTGTTTGGAATATCATTTGGTAAAAAGATGGTCCATTTAAAGAAGTGGACAGCCTGTAGTACAATACAGGCAAATTTACTTGTGTAAACAGCTAGATCAGAATAATGCGGTCTATTTTTTATTTTTATTTATTTATTTATTTTTATTTTTTTGTGTGTGTGTATTATCCTGCAGTAAGCATTATATTATATTTTTGTTTCTTTCTAGGTGCTTGTGTATAGTTTGCAAACCATGGCATGTCTTTGTGGAATTTTCAGTGAGTGGGAATGAGCTAAGTGAGACATCATCCAAAAAAAGAAAGCTCTGCATGGATAAGCACATCTCTCATGGGAAGGCAGAGCTCTCGCCTTGATCAATGGAAGGGATTGGAAGCTCCAAGGCATTTGAGAGGAGAAACAAGAGAGCAAAAATCTGGCACCATGCCCGAGACTTTTAGACAACGGGATTTTGAAAATGCCAAAGAATATTTGCTGATTCACTTTGTCTCTTTTGCAGTCACAGCACTAAAAGATCTTTTCAGTTTCCTGAACTTTGTTTTTGGATGATCCAATAGCCTCAATCTTTATTGGGTTTTCCAGTTGAATGTAGACAAGTGCTCATTTTTTATACAAACTTTTGTTAATCTTCCATCTATATGTCATGAATGGGTTTCTAGTTGCCTTGACTCATGGACTATGGCCCATGATATCAACAGTCTTGATAACCATAGACATGAATCACATGTACAATGGGGATATCGTAGTTAGCACTATGAATCACATGAATCACATGTACAATGGGGATGTTGCAAACTAGTCTATTTAAATACTTTTACCTTAGAAAAATATGGAATTCTCTCATTCTACCATGAATTGCTGATTGGGTTTGCATGTCTTTATCTCCATAGCTCTCATCCTTGGAGATGGACTCTATAACTTCATCAAAGTATTGTCTTTCACCATCAGAAGCTTCCATGGTAGATTGAAATGGAAGGACCAGGCTATTTATGATTGTCATGTTGGGTACTCTCATCTTACATGTGCATGATGCTGATGCATGCATGATAAGCTTTATGTGGAAGAATGTGAAGGAGGTTAGTTTTATGATCTTGGTATTTTTTCTTACATAGGCATAACAATGTGCAGGTAATTCTTCAACCTGACATGTGGAATGTGACTCCATATGAAAGCTATGGGGGTGATGAATCTTTGTTATAATCTTGCTAAGGGTAATTGTACTTGCTGGCCCAAGTGCCAACTTGGCACATTCATGCAAATCTAGGCCATTCATTGGATGGGCAAAGTTGGCTACATGCCCTGGCCAAAAGATCGGCTTGTCTCCTCATTAGGCAGGCCGTACATGTACAGAAAGGAAAGGCCCTAATGTCTGAGCTGTGTCTCCCCATTGAACTATTGTCACATCTGCTCCTTCCCCTTCAATCATTATGAAAGCTTTTAATGGAGGAATATTCACCTTCTCCCTGAAAATTTTCAGATTTCGAATCAAACCCAATTCACATTTGGGTGCATCATTGATATCTGTTTTGCTGGATGATCCTAAATCTGATTAATGGATATCTGTTTGTTGAATCTAGTACCTTGGCTATTTTTCATTTTAACCATTTGTTGATGGCCACCAATTGGATAGTTAGGATCATCACTACAGTTTTGAATTTTGGGTTGTGACTTAGTATCTTGGCTGTGAGCATCTGTGTGGTCTGTCTTACCCTTTTATTCTTCAAATCTCTTCTTGAGATTGTGTTTGATCTGGTGCTTTTATCATGACAGAATATTATACTCTGTACTACTGACAGTGATTCTGGGAACTCCATATTCAGGTTTTCAAAGCTAATTGTATAACTGGTTGTAGTCTCTAGACCAGGAAATGGTTAGCCGCATTACTACACCTATCCGAATGTGGAAGTTCCCTGACATTTTCTGATGTGCATGATGGTTAACTGCTTTTTTTTTCCCTGTCTACTCATCCAACAATTCAGGGCACTTCAGTCGGTAAACATTTGGAACTTGTCTTTTTCTGGCAAAATTTCCCTTTTTGCTGTGACACTATTGAAGATGATTTTCTGTTTTGCATTTCTGCTTCTTTGTGCATGTGCCATTTTGGTGCTTGTGCGTGTAATGTTGCTGCTGCCATGTGCGCATGCTCAGGCATGCCCATGTGGTGAGTGGCTGTGCAAGTGGCTTTTGCAGGGACATTTATTTCAAAGTTAAAAAAAAACTTTTATATTTATTGTATATGGGTTAATGTATGCCTCAGAATCACTTAAATGACCTATTTAACAGATGAGAATATTCTGTTCTTAGGTTCAAGTTTGATGATGAACGGGTAACAAAAGAAGATATGAAGAGGGCATTAGAGGAGCAATATGGTGGTGTGGAAGAGGTGAGGATTTGCTGCAGAAGAAATAAACTCAGGTTAATGGATTGATTGATCCTATCCAACTGTTATTGCTTCTTTATATTAGGAAAAAATATACAAAGCAATTCTACTTCATATTTTCTGTTTAGTTGAATTTGCAATTTTATTTGACACATTTAGTACCTGTTTGGTAGATGCAAAAATGTGTTCGTCTCATTTTAGTTAACAATAATTATGTATTAGAGATTGTTATCTGTATTACATAATCACTTTTAACATGAACTCATTATCTATTAGAGATCAAGCTTAATGCATAGTTTCTGTTAACAGATAATACAACAACAGCACAACCACTAGGCCCTTCTCCATCTAGTCATTCCCTGCATGTGGCGCTCCCTCATCAGAAGTCACACCCTCTATATACAAGCGCAGGGTATGATACTATGGTCCTTTAACAAACCACTTGCCACTTATCCTATAGCTTTTTCTTGGATTATATATTCTCCTTGTTCCTGATGTATTGATAGTGATTGAACTGCAGTTTTACGGTTTCTTGTTATCTGTTACTTTTTGCTGGCCCAAATGACCTCAGAATTCTAAACATTACAGGTAGAAGAGAATGTGAGCGTCACTGCTATGGATTGCAAGATAAGTCGAACTGGTTTTGCGAAGTGCCAGCATGTGCTCTCTTGCTTGCCTGGCCTCTTTAATACTGTCTGCCTTATATTTCGATCTGCCAACTGTTCCTTAATTACAAAACAGGAGCTTGTTCATAAAATACTCTTGCATAATTGTGATATCATTGAGACAGGTAATCAGGATTTCTGCTGGGACTATACTTCTTGTTTGCATTTTATTTGAGTTAGAAGAGAACTAAACTTCGTCGCAACTGCATTGCAGGAGAAGTTGAAGAACAATTAAAGCTACTAGAAGAGTTGGTTCCAGATTGGATTTGTGGAAAGATGGTGTCTAGTGGGGATTTTCTCTACTGGTACTTCTTTCATCTGTGTATAGATAAATTGGAAACTAGCCTGTTTCTCATTAAATCATCCAAATGATCTTGCAGAATCATTTAAATGTGATTCTTCTTTTCGTTTTTCTCCTTGTTGTATTCTTTGCCGTTTGGCTTATTTTAATTTGATTCTTTACCTTTCAAAAAAAAAAGCCCATTATATCCTGTGGGCTGGACGTTTTTAGTTTTCCCCCTTTCCTTTTCTTGGCATCTATTGCTGTATAATGTTAACACCAGTTGGCATGAGGACAAGGGTCTGTTCATTATGTGCTGTTTACACATTGGTTGGTCTAGGATTAAACAGTGATTGTAAGTGCTGGGGACCACCATATCTGCGAATTGAGATTGCTTGCCAAAGGGACCTATGCGAACACCTCCATGGTTGGGCTTAGAGAAGACCAGACATGAGTACAATCAAGAGAGTTTTTGCACCAACTTGGTATGTGGCTAATATTGCACTCAATTGCATGTGTGGCTGTCAATGGGTACCTGATGAATCCAACCCAATGTTAATACATCTGGGTCTCATTTATGGGACCCATTAAGCAATTGGGACTGGGAGGTAACCCATTCACTGCCATAAAACGTCCGATTTGGTAGTAGAACCATGTCTAAGCTGTTCTAAGATTTTGGTTTTTAAATGCAGATTTATCTGTCTTCAAAAGAATTCCGAGAGAAATTTGACATGACAAAGGATGCTT
Organism: Magnolia changhungtana; assembly: GCA_030180095.1. Lineage (NCBI taxonomy): Eukaryota > Viridiplantae > Streptophyta > Magnoliopsida > Magnoliales > Magnoliaceae > Magnolia > Magnolia changhungtana. The sequence goes on along the minus strand of JASAUF010000599.1, from coordinate 748,728 downwards.
TCTACAAGTTACCCAAGTGGAAGCAGAGTAAGCTTAAAATGGCTCTCGAGTTATTTTGAGTCTTCTGGTGCTTCTAGTTCCTTTTTGGGTCCCTGCAGCAGCCAGCATCATGCAGTAGAAAAAACCGCTTGCAAGGTATGTTACTTTTTACCACTTTGTAAGTTTAAGCACTATTTGTTTATGTGTATTACCTTGGAAATGAAATCCATTCCACAGAATCCTTGAATTGCCTTGTTTGGGGGGGGGGGGGGGGGGACTGTGTGGAAATCATTTTGTCCAAAGTTTTCAGGGAAAAAATCAATGCCCCACAAAAAAAGGTATTAAATCGATTTCCATGGCAAGGAATTAAAGCAAGTAGGACCATGCCTTCTCACTTTTCTCCTTTTCCATGCACACCACTTACTGGAAATGATCAGGTGTGTATATAGCTTTAAGTGAAAGGAACACTCTATCAGATGGTTGCTGGGTCTTCTTTTTCTTTCCTTTTTTTCCTTTGCTTTAGTTGGTGGAAATGTTAGGAACTTTTAGTTAGAAGCCTCTTCTCCAAAATGCCTGAGCAGCTTTATTATACTGAAAATGGATGAATTATCATTCCATTCAAATGAAGAGAAGATTAAAAAAAAATTACAATTTTTAGAAATGAATAAAATGCCCGTCTGTCGAGTTTCAAACCTCCAAACTAGACTCACTCAGATTCGATGAATGCAGAAGTCGAAATAACTCTACAAAATGTGGGTGGACCTCAGATTGAGTGATTTGAGTATACAAGTCCATTTTCTATACTAATTTTTGTTTTTCTAGAGTTCAAGTACCTGTTTTATTCCAAATACAGATCATGCTTTATATCCTTTATTATAATTCAAGTACCTGTTTTATTCCAAGGGAAATGTTTGAAAGCTTCTATTTTTTACTCAAACATAAGAAATCACATGTTATTTTATTTTGTTTGCATTTATGGACAACTCGTGAGTTTTTCCCTTTGTTCTTTATTTTGTTCAGAGGCAGATCAGTCAAAATGTATACCACCATTAGGAGGAAAATTCATAAAGATAAGGATGTTGAACCTACTGAGTTTGAGGAGTCGATTGCACAGGTTTAAATATTCTTGACTTAACACTTGCAAGCTTTTGGCTTTATTTTCTCTTCTCTGATTTTGTTGCCTTTGCAGTCATTCTTTGATTTGGAGAACACCAATCAGGAACTTAAAAGTGATTTGAAAGATCTCTATATAAATTCTGCAGTGTAAGAGCTGCACATTACTTGCCTATGATTTTACAAAACACTTTTGGGCAAAGCATTAAATTTTCTCCTTATGTCTATTGATGCAGTCAAATGGATGTTGCTGGGAATCGGAGGGCAGTGGTTATCCATGTTCCTTATGGACTAAGGAAAGCTTTCCGGAAAATTCATGTCAGGCTTGTCAGAGAGCTGGAGAAGAAGTTTAGCAGGAAGGTTAGCTCAACACTTCCTTTTTCTATGCCTACCTTTAATGTGGAAATTGCATAATTAGATTTGGCTTGTTCATGGTAATAGAATGATCACCGTGACTATGTTAATGTCAAAGCTTGCCTTTTGCCATTGAATCCAATGGAGAAACTATAGGTAACTCGGCTTAATTCAAGCTATCCAGGTGGTTTGGCATCATATATTCAAAATGCTAGGAATCTATTAGCAGATTCAAAAGCAGGGAAAAATCCATTTAATGGCTTTACTCCTTCGGTAAGTGAATCCATTAAATTTGTTTTGCAATCTGTGTTTCTTGTACATATCTGCCAGAAAATTTTCTTCAATTTCCCTTTTTTTTTTTTTTAAATGAGAAAGATTTGCACTATGGCTACGGTCATTTTGTGGTGTACTCATCTTTAGCTACGGATTTTATCCGTAGCTTTTGAGCAATTTTGGTCGTGTAGCAAAAGTTGACGATTTAGCGGCGTCTAGCACAACTGTCAGTAAAGGTCCTGGCCGTCGGTAAAGCCTTTACCGACTGAGGCTTTACCGGCTGTTAGCTAACCGCAGGTAAATGTTTTACCGGCGGTTTTATTGGTCTTTGTCGGTGGTTTTGACCGCCGGTAAAGGCCAGTTTTCTTGTAGTGTCAAATCTGAGAGTGACCCAACTGAGTCACCACCAAGACTCAACAAATCGACTAGATAATTCGGTTGAATTGATGCAACTCGTTCACTTTAAAAAAAGAAGAGAAAATTCTATAGTTATTAACTATCGAGTCGACCCAACCCAACCCAAATGAACATCGAGCTGAATTGATTTGAGTTTTCTGGTTTTTAAATTATGTACGAACCCCACCTACAGTTGGCCCATTGACAAGAAGTCTAGACCCGAGCCCGACCAGTGACCCAGAAGGCACCGACATGCAGGCCCAACCCATTAGCAATCTGACACAGGGATGAACGTGATGAGGTCGATCACTGTCTTCCTCAAGGATAACTACTTCGAATCTATGAAGCTTCTCTGGACTCCTCCCAGAGACTTCTCGAATCTACGAGGAAAAAGTAAGAAAATAAAAATAGCATTCATGAAAATTCATAAATTGATTGATTTATATAAACGAGTCTACAACCTTTTAAATGGGGATACCAAGCCTTAGAATAAGTTTAGGAATTAAAATATAACTAAAACTCCCTAAAATTCGCAACTTACTAGTAAATTTACTATTTATAGTAAGTGTCCTACGTGGCTTGACCATGTTATTCTCCTAATTTTTCTAAACACTTTTCATGTTGGACACAACTCCTAAAGCCCAACTGATGAAAAGTTACAATCAAACTAAAACTTACTAAAAATAGTAAAAACGAAAATAAATAGGAAATTTTATTGTCGATCCGATGGAATCTGGCAAATTCGATGTGGGCAACCTTGTTATGCCTGGTTGGTTGGATAAAGTAGCTCATCTTACCCCAAAATGGTACGTCGAGTAAATCATTCCAGTTTGCGAGATATGCCTGTTTTAAGGTTCTGACGGTCTTGATGACTTCTGCCTCCGATCGGGCCTTCTCTGATCCATCTTGGACATGAAAATGTCCGCAACCCGCTCTACATCACAATCTTACTCAAATAAAATACAAAAACAACTAGAATTTATATATATATATATATAGAGAGAGAGAGAGAGAGAGAGAGTAATGGTCTCCTATGATCTTTGTGTGAAATCTAACCCGTCCATTCATTTTTAGATATCATTTTAAGACATTATACCAAAACTGAGGAGGATACGAAATTCAAGTGGGCCATACAAGATGAAACAGTGGGGAAAGGAATGCTTACCGTTGAAACCTTCATAGGCTCCACCTTAATGTTTATATTCCATCCAAACCGTTTGTAGGGTCATTTTTACTGAGATGAAATGAAAACACCAGGAACATAAACCGATACAAAACTTTTGTAGCCATATGAGTGTTTCAACGGTGGTCACTAAATCCCCACTATTTCCTCTCATGTGGCCCATTTAATTTTTGGATCCTCCTTAGTTTTGGTCGCATGTCCAAAAATGATTTTGAAAAATGGATGGATAGGTTGGATTTATCACAAACATCATAGTGGGCCCCACATATAATCCTTGCATAGGATCTTCCAACGAAAGGCTTTTGCCTGTAATGGAATTCGCTTGCAATTCCAAGAGTGTCTCCGTGAGTGAAAGAGAGAGCCCTTAAAAAAAAAAAAAAAAAAAAAAAAAAAAAAACTCTCCCTCTCTCAATGCAGTTGAATCCTAGTCGCTCTCCTCATCTCACGGCTTACATGAAAACTCGCACATAAATTCCTTGCGGTATGGTTCGTAGGAGACCATTACTATATATATATATATATATATATATATATATATATATATATATATATATATATATATATATATATATATCTTGATCATGTATCACAAAGATAATGCCATATTCAATTCTCATTTTTCTCTTGGGATCTAACATTACATGCTACGTAAATCCCAAGTGCCACCACCACACTCAACCATTTTCCTGGGCCTGTTCGATCAAAAGAAAAAACCACCTCCACCTTGCTTACAACTTTCAGGTGTGTACTAGCAGGTGGGTGGGGGTTGTGTGCTGGGTTGACTGGCCTTTTTCGGCATGGTCATGTAGAGAATTCCGTTATAGAATTTCGCATGGATATTGTTCTGGATACAGTACTCTGGCACGTAAAAGTCCTTGCAGAAGCAACTCCATTTGTTGTCATCGATCGGACGTTCTGCACTGATCTTCATCTTGCCGAAGGCGTTGAGTTGGAGTTTTAATTGCTCTTTTTGGAATCCTGGAGTCAAAATTCCATTGATTAGAACTTACTAAAATTAGTAGCATTGTGCTAAAAAATGGAAGGCTTTTGGTGGGCTAGGGTTCATCTTGTTTGAGCCCGGCCCATCATATTATGGGCCTGATTTTACGGCCCAGACCCAAATCTAGCTGATTCTGGCCCATCAATTTTTTGGGCCTGAAACTAGGTCAATCGAGGTTTACTAATTCCGTGTAAAAATTTCCAAATTCACATGATGTTTGCTCGGCCAGATTTTTGACATGTCTGACTTTCACGGTGATGCGACCCTCTAGGTAGGTTGGATGCCATACACATAATGCAGGGGCATTTTCACGCCAAGCTCGATTGGGTGGCCTGTGGGATGTAGGGGCATACTTGGAGTGGGCGGCCCGCGTAACCCATGGATTTGGGACCCGTATGAGGCGGGTAGCTTATGTGAGGTGAAACTTATGGATTTGGGGCCCATGAGGAAGGTTTAGCCGATGACCTAATCCATGAATTTGGAGCCTGGACTATGAGATGAATGAATTAATTCGTCATGCTATGTTAGTTCGAGCTTTTAGAGCAAGTGGTTAATTGTCCTGAATCAAATAGTATTTATTTAATTGGGTTCTGCCGAGAACTTAATCTATGGATTTCGGGCCGGTTGTCCTGTGACATGGTTATGAAAAAATGGACAATTGAAAGAAATATATATATATATATATATATATATATATATATATATATATATATATATATATATATATATATATATATAAGATAATTGACCAACAATTACACGTGGCCCACATGCCACATTAGCACATTTTGGGAGAGAGTCTATCTAAATGGCCGAAGAAAAAAAAAACCTGGAAATCAACACTAGACGTACAAGTCTATCAATACCCGGAAGGTTGATGATGACGATATCAAATTCATCCTCCCGTTTCCAATCGAACAACTTGAAATCCTCGTAAGAGTGGGCCGTGTGTTAGCTTTGGACATTGTTTTCTGTCCCCTTAATTTTTCTTCTTATTATGTGGGATCTGCGTACTAAGAGAAGGCAAGAAATGTTTTCGAACAAGGGACTTGAACTTGCATGGATTTATATAACATTACCTGTACGCGTTTGGATGGCAAATTGCCATTTGGGTTTTCTTCCAAAGTGAATTATTCCTTTTCTATTGCTTAATCTTTTGGGTTTTTTGGCATTGGTCTGGTGGTTACCTCTTTGGATGGCCAAAGTTGAAACTTCCTTGTTTGGCTTACACTCTTTTTGAAGTCCCATGAAAATTTCACAGTCATTTTCAAAATGGTGGTAATTCCTCCTCTTAATGTGTAGCATTCATGTAAGGCTATCCAGACCATCCAAATTGTGGGACACATTGTGGATGGAGTGGGTTTTGAAAATCACGCTGTCCAAGCAATCCTAACCCTCCGAGTGATTGATATTAAATGGATGGTTAAAAATACAATAATGAGTGGTCTAAATTCCAAGTGCAAAATCAGTTGGTTATTATCATTTGTTCGGTGTATATTTTAGGTCATGCCCCATCAATGGTTGGGAATGGATTGCCGGACAACCATGTATGTGTACAGTGAAAGAGTCCCAGATAGATTTTCAAAATCCCGGCAATTTTTAAAATTTTCTCGATAATGAAATAAATATTTAAAAGTTTAATTTAATTCATTTTTACCCATATTTTAATTTTTTAAATTATTTATTCAAGTGTCAAATATGAAGAAATTCTCATCATGAGAAATTGCCTAGATTTTTCACTATGGGTTGTATTCATTAGCACAAAGCTCAGGATTCTCATAGTGGTTCCAAAACTAAATTTATTACTTTAGAAATGTTCAGATACATTGGTAGTACCATAGGTTTTGGTTCAGCTACTTTCCCCAACATGTCATGTGCGTAGAATATCTAATCCATTATTATCAAATCAGGCCAATCCACTTCTTTAGCAGGATATCATTAAAATCAGTTGACAGTCAATGGTATGATCTAAACTATTCTTAATGGTTCTACTTGCGTAGAAATACGATGTGATCTAATATGAGAGATAATAGAGTTAGATTAAAATTTAATTTTGAAAAATTATATTGAATTCCACTATATTTCTATTAAAAATCTAATAAGGTAACGGTCGGTCGGGAGTGGTTGGGCCCTAGCATGGCCAGTAGATAGGGTTCTGGAAGCTCTCTCTTCTATGATAGAATCTTATAAGAAGATGGTTAGGGTTTCAGGGGAGCACCGTATGATAGTACTCCACTACCTTATAACACTTTTGTGTGAAACATATTTACCTTCTTAATTCATACCACCCGAACCATCAATTTCCTTTTACTGGCATCCAACATCAAGAGTATCGATCTCATATTATCACAAGATCTTGACCATCAAATCTTAGCCATTGAATATCCATTAGGCTTGTTTAAAACATATCAATGATTAAAACTCAAAGTTAATGGTCGAAAACCCATGATTAACCAATCGGAAACCATGTAAGTGCTAGCCAGCCTTTAAAACCCTTGATGGATGGTTAAAACTTCAATATCACCCCTACTAATCAAGTGTCCTAGGCAGATAAAGTGGATCCCATGTTTGGATTATGGGCTTCTTGAGAGAATTGATGAAGGTTCCTACATCACCCACTTCCAATGACTATTTGATGGCCTCATAAAGTGAGCCAAATGAACATCAACTAAGCCATCTCGGCTCACACACCCTTAGATCTAACAATATGATGGAACTATAGTGCAAACCACATACATAAATCACATACACAAAGCTCAGGATGTTGAACTTCTGTTGCAGTTCGAGTTACAATCTTTTCTACTGATTCTTTGGTCTGCGGATGTTGAAGTTCTGCGGCAATTTGAGTCACAACCTTTTCTACTGATTCTTGGTCTGCGAATGTTGAACTTCTGCTGCAGTTTGAGTCACAACATTTTCTATTGATTCTTTGGTCACGGATGTTGAACTTCTACTGCAGTTTGAGTCACAACCTTTTCTACTGATTCTTTGGTTCTTGTCCACTCGTTTGAGTGGTCATTTTTGGCAGCCTCACAGAAAGAATTCCATTAGCGAAATCTATACATAATATCTTGGTCAAATGACAGTAATCAGGCACAGTGAATTCGCGGCAGAATCGAGTCCAATTGTTACCCTGGATCAGGCGTTCCCCGCTGATCTTCATCTTGCGGAGTTCCTTGACTTCGATTTTTAGTTGCTCTTTTTTGAATCCTTCATTGAAGAAGCCATTGATAAAGCTTGTCAGTGGCATTTTGCTACAAAATACTCGAGCATACGGACCAAAAAAGAAAAGAAAAGAAAAGAAAAAAGAATGGAAGGGCTATTGATGTGTTAGGCTTGCATTTATTCTAGGAAAGACATTACAGCATCCATTGCCATGAATATTTCTTAAACCCGAGCTGACCTAAGACCATCTATCCACATGGCGGCAATATCATGGGTCAGCTTAAGGTTCCGTTCGGACTCACCATCAAAAGGTTGTCTGACATTTAAATGTTATTTTGAGTCAAATTCCAGTTCATGTATTTGGATTTATATTCATAAACTGATCTCCGGCTTACTCATTGAAATAGGCAATAAAAAGCCCACTTGTTGAATTGAGTTGGCTTATGATAAGTTGACCAAGAGAGTTGTGAGATAATTATTGGGAAGCCATCTTTTGTTAAGTTGCAAAAAACGATCCTTGAGGGTTTTGTGTGCAGCCATGAACTCATTGCTATTAGGGTCTGACTTTTAGCCTCCTAAATAAAATGTGCCGCAAGGCCCGATATAAAGGTGGGCCGTATGATGATTGGAACCGTATACAATGCAGACAGCATGTAGAAAGTGATTTGGCATAGAAATTGAGCCATTACAATCACTAGTGAAATTTCATGATATTTGGTGCAACCAAACAAGCCAAAATACATAATTAGGATTGACTAAAATGAGATGAACTCATTTTTTGGCGTCTACCAAACAGGTTCTAAGAATTTTGAGATAATGGACATCTACTTAAAAGATTAAGTGACTTTTCTGTTAAAGTCCCTTGATACACATTGATATGCCATCTTCTAATGGCTCAAGCTTTTAGATCAAGTGGTGATTTGACATGATATTAGAGGAGAAGGTGCAGGCAGTTCTTCATTAGTTGATGTCATGTAATTTTCAATGCTTTTTAGAGGTTGTTTGGATATGACAAGATATATATATATATATATATATATATATATATATATATATATATATATATATATATATATATATATATATATATATATATATATATATATAATGGTTTTCAAAAAAAAAAAGAAAAGAAGATCAGAACTAAAAATAATAACATTTGTTTAAATCTAGACAAAATTTTAGCTCAATATAGTAAACACGTATGTTAATATAGAACAACTTAATTTAAAATTTGTTTCATAAATAATATGCTTTTCCAAAATAAAAATTAAATATATAAAATACCATCTATCAGGTATCCACGAATATAATAACTAAAATATCATTTTACTATTTTATGTTAGTTTACAATCCATACAGTTTAATTTGAATTACATATTCCCCATGTTTATGCTTTATCAGCCCCTATTTGAACGTAATTTGCAGTGGGTTGGGGCAGTCTAACGCGCCCAACTCGGATTTAGACTAGACTAAGACTTTTTAAATTGACTGGTATACCAAGGTTGGGCCTTGCATGCATGGCTTAATAAAATTTTCGGGCCAAGCTTGGGCTAAAATCAATTTAACCCAACTTAATACATACGTGTTGTATTCTACAAATGTCATTATAATAATCAATTAGTAAATCATATACACATTATTGAATATAGACTATTAATTTTGTTCCTTATAAGTGTTTTTTGTGTATGTATGGACTACTTAATCAATGGATAAATTAAGAACATTAAAGTAAGAAATAAAGATTTTGCCCATTTTTGGGTTTCGCTTGGTTGAGCCCGGATTCAATTATTTTTTTGAGCTTAGGCTTGGGACTGCTGTGGGAGACCTTTGTTGGGCTTAGTTGGAATATAGATGTAAGGTTGTGTATTTAGGAAAGACGGAGAGAAGGAGAGAAATGTAAAAGTGGCTTTAAAAATAAAAAATTAAAAAAACACTATTGAATGATTTAAAAAATAACCAATTTTTGGGGCTTTTTCTGCTAAAACATTAACTAGCCAAAAAAAAAACTTTTTCAACTTTTCATTACTTAATCAAACAAGTAAATATGATCCAGTCAATAAGCGCCTGTTGAGATATTTTCCAAAAGATGATAGCTATAATGGGACCAATCTATTAGATAGGTTGGATTTTGTATTCACATGGAAGGTCAGAAGTCATTGCTGGTTGGAATTTAAACTATAGTGCAGCGGGTTGGATTTAGACCTTCTCCTTCAACAAAAAAGAAAAAAAGAAAAAAGACAGAGATTGCCTTTAAGGGCCTGTTTGGCCAGGCAGATTGGATGGGATTGGAAGGGATTGGAAGATAGATACCGGGATTGGCCAGGCGTGCCAAACAGACAGGATCCCGGGATATAGCAATCCCATGGATCTTAAGACAATTCACTGACATCACCATCATTACCTTTAAATCCCATCCAATCCACCTTATGCTTGGGACGTGTTTGGTTTGTGGAATTAAAAGGCATTGGAAGGTTTAATCCCGGGATTGGCCGGGCGTGCCAAACAGACTGGATATAGCAATCCAAGGATATAGCAATCCCGTAGATCTTGCACCAATCCACTGATGCAGCTATCATTGCCTTGAAATCCATGCAATCCACTCTAATACCATCCAATCCCATCCAATTTGCCCGTCCAAACAGGCCCTAAAAGCCTTGTGTAGGAATCTCTTGGGGTGGGAAGCTAGGTGGGGCTCACTGTGATATTTGTGAGAAATTCATCACGTTTATCTGTTTTTTCAGATCATATTAGAATGTTATCCAAAAAATAAGGAAGATCCAAAGCTCAAGGGGGCCACATGACAAAAAACAGTGAAAATTGAATGTTCCAAACAAATATTTTTTGGTCATTAGTTCATCAATGAACATATTAACAGTCTGGATGGCATATAAACATCATGGGGACCATAGGGAGATTTCAACCGTATGCATTTCTCTAATCACTTTTTCCTATCTGTATTGTGGCCCATTTGAGTTTTAGATCTGCCTCATTTTTTAGCCATTGTCTAAACATGGTTTGACAAAAAAAATGATTGAGGTAGATTTCTCACAAACATCATGATGGCATAACCTAGCTTCCCCACGAACTAAAAGTTCTTTCCAAAGACACAACTAGTGTAGGAACAACTAGTTTTCTAATTTAAGCATGAGGAAGTTCTTTAAAAGAATGAAAGGAGTTGCTAACTTAAGTGGACCCCATTGTGATGTTAATGTGAAATCCACACCAACCATCAGATGAGTCATCTCATGTTAAATTGAGGACTATAAAATTAACCCCATTCATGTTTCAGGTTGACCACACGATTATGAACAAGTGTACATAAAAAGCTTACCCTCCAAAGTATTTCCATTGGTATGGCCCACTTGAAATATGTATGGTCTTACTTTTCTGTACACAGGCCTAGATTTTGGTACGGAATCTAATGGTTGGAGTGGATTTCACGTCCTCTGTTTTCATCGGTATGGCCCACTTGAATCACGGTTCAGCTTGATGTTTTGGCTTTGGACCAGCATGAGATGACACATCTAATTTGGGAGTGGACCTCGAATACACATCAAGGTGGGCATATAAAAAAACAAACGGTGGGTGTCCATCTGGTCGTGCAGATCCCGAAAAAGAATGCGCGTGACTCGGCTCGGATTGCATTCTACGTCGTCCCATCATGATGTATGTGTTATATCCATTTTTCAGATCAGTTTAATAAAAGAACCTAAAGTTCAGGTGGACCACACCACAAAAGCAGTGGAGATTGAATACCTATCATCCAAAACTTACTGGAGCTATAGAAGTTTTGGATGAAGTTAATATTGGTGTTTTCCCTTCATCCATGTCCGTGTGACCTTAAAAAGTTGGATGGCACATAAATATCATGGCGGGCCGGGCCTTAGGAAGGTTTCAACGGTTAGGGTAATTGTCCCAAGAAGTTTTCAATGGTCTGTATTCAATCTCCTCTACTTTCTGTGGTCTAGTCCACTTGAGCTTTGTCTCTGCCTCATTTTTCGGCTCGTGTCCTAAAATGATCTCTAAGAATGGATGAACGGTGTGGATATAACACATATATCATGGTTTGGCCTACAAAACTTAGTGACATCAACACACTACCGAGTTCGGTGGTGTGTGTCACACCACGCAACCGCTTCCATCAATCTGCCCCGCATGCGGCGCATTGAAAAAATGAAAGAAAGAAAGAGAAAACAACATTAGATGTGAGATGGGTACCTGGCAGATTGACGAAGATAGTATCATGTTCTTCCCCTTGGACCCAATCGATCAACGGCTCGAACTCTTCGTAAGTGGGGCCCACAGTAGCTTGTGATTTTCTAACTTTAGACATTCCAGTACTTGTCTCTTGTCCCATCCCAGTACTTGTTTGAGGCTTATGTGTACAAATAGAACTTGTGAGATGTTTGGAATGAGAAAGTAAGAGCTTGCATGGATTTATATAGACGTTATGTGGACGCGTTTGGATGGCAAAATTCGATTTGGGTTCCTTTGGAAGGCAAGAATGAAAAAAAAAAAATACGATTTGGGTTTTCTTCCAAAAGAGCTATTCCTTTTCTAATTCTTACTGTTTGGAATTTTTGCATTGATTCGATGATACTTTGGCGGTGGTGTTGTGATGACCTCTTAAATGGGCAAACGTTAAATTTCTTTTCTCTCTCTTGCATGCTTTGGAAGGTTTGGTTGATGGGACGCGACGTAGTGCCCGGGTGCAGCTAAGTGTGTGGGACCCTAACCATGGGCCCACCACGATGTATGCATTGTATATCCATGTGATCTATCTGTTTTTTTAGATCATTTTATAGCATAGGTCCAAAAATGAAACATATAAAAATCTCAGGTGGACCACACTTACAGGAAACAGTGGTCATTGAACGCCCACCATTAAAAACTTCCTTAGGTGCAGCCTGGGTCTCACCAAAGATGGTGCAGCCCTTACCGTGGGCCCCACCTTGATGTATGTATTGAATATCCATGCCATTTATACGTTTTGCTAGATCATTTAAGGGCATGAGCCCAAAAATGAAGAATATCCAAATCTTGGGTGGACCATAATATAAGAAACTGTAGTGGTTGAATGCTTCACGTTACAAACTTCTTAGGGCCCACCATTATGTTTCCTAACGTTTATTTACCATCCAACCTGTTAATTTGGTCACACGAACTTAGATGAAGGGTAAAAATAAAGATAAGCTTGATCCAAAATTTTTGTGGCTCACAAAGAAGTTTTTAACAGTCAATGATTTAGAGCATGTGGCAGACGGTTTCATGTAGAGCATGTTGCAGACGGTTTCATGGATAAGAAAAGGCATGATTCAAAGCAGAAGTGATCCGCACCATCCAAACCTCAAAACAGACATATCTTGCAAACTGAAATGAGTTATTCCACTTACCATATATGATTTTGGGTAGGACGAGCTACTTTGGCCCCATATATGATTTTGGGATAAGACAAGCTACTTTAGCCAGCCAACCCGCTACATCTGGTTTCGCACGCATAATTTAAGAAATTCCATCACATCGACAATCAAATTCATGTTTTAATTTTATTTTTACTATTTATAATAAGTTCTATTTTAAGTATAATTCTTCATCCGTTGCACTTTAGGAGTTAAGCCCAACATAAAAAGTGTTTAGAATAATTAGAAGAATAGTATGGTGAAGCCAAATAGGATACTTTCTATTTTTGGTCGAAAACCATGCGCACTAGTAGGAATCACGACCGTCTATAAATAGTTGAGCTGTTCATGAACCGAATTAGCTCAATTTACTCGCTCGATTCAACTCGAAAAGGCTTGATTCGACTCGGTTCTAAACTGAGTTTGAGCCAAGTCGAGTTGATTTTTGGAGCTTGAAAAAATTTCAAGCCGAGTTTGAGCTTATCTGAGCTCGGATCGAACTAGTTTGGTGACTCGGTTATTTTGATATTGATGTTGCTCACCAAGTGTTTGATGAAATGACTCAACGGAGTTTTATTTTGGGTGCATACATTCTCTGCAGGATCAGTTGGTGGCAAGGAAGGTATGGATATGAAACAAATCATTATATATAAAAAACAACATTACATGATAAAACTACCACTATATTTAGATTTTGATGCTTCCCTACTGAGTGTTTGATTAAATACCTATAAACTATTGTTATTGTTTTACATGCTGTGAGAAATTGAAGGTGCACTCCATGTGTTTGAGAAAAAGCTACACAAGCTCGAACTCAGCTCGAACTAACTCAAGCCACTGATTGAACCGAGCCGAGTTGGCCAGTTAAACTCTAGAACGAAGTTGAGCCGAGTTCGAGCTGGGGTCAGTTAATGGCTGATCCGAGTTAACCTGTGCCAAGCTCAACTCGATTCGACTCATGTACATCTCTAATAAATAGTAAGTTTACTAATTATAGTAAGTCGTGATTTATAAGAGTTTTAGTTGTTGTAAACTCATTTATTTGAATTATCAATCAATTTACGAATTTTTTAGAATTTATTTCTATTTTTCTTGTTCATTTCCTTGTGGATTCGAGAAGTCTCTATGAGGAGTCCAGAGAATCTCTGTGGATTCGGAGTAGTTATCCTTGAGGAAGACAGTGATCGACCTCATCATGTTCAACCCTGCGTCAGTCAATCACCACAAATTTATTTGGTGTGGCCGACATGAGATTTGGATTTGTTTCATTTTTGGGCTCATGCACTAAAGTGGTCTAGCAATACGGCTAGAACTCATGGATATAGAATACATACATCAAGGTAGGCCTTACAGTAAGGGTCACATTGTCTTGGGTGAGGCTGGGGCCACAGCTAATCTGCTCCCCTCACACATGAGCCATGCCTTGACCAACCTCACAGGGACTAAACCAATTAAACCTCTCTATGGCAGGGCATCGCAAGGACCACATGGAAAGTGGGGCCAATGGTTCAGTTATCCAGGCCATTGGCCTAACTGGATGGAAGTCACTCCAAAATGTTCCCTTATTGGAGGATCTAAATAAATAATATTAGGACCTTTTGTTTTTTGTTTTTTTTTTTATCAATCATCTTTGGTTTCTCTTTTTAACAGGTCTGATCACTGGGTGGGCCATGTTATACTCGGTTTGGCACCCTTAAATTGATGGGGATTTTTCTCCTCATTGCTCGGTTCGATGAAATCGAACCAGTTTCGATATCATCGATAATTGTCAGATTTTTCACCTCTGGTCGCTGGACAGTTTTGGTCCTGTTTCGATATCATCGAAGTACCGTCGATGATATCGAAGGCTGTCATCGAGAGACTTTCGATATCATCGAAGAGTTACACAGATGTGATTGCAGAAACGTAGATTCTGCGGAATTTGTTTCCTATTTTGGTTTTACCTATTTCTATTCTTATATAAAGGGGTGTATGCGGGATTGGGGTGTATTCCAGGGTATTCTAAGGTTTCCTAAAGGTTTTCTAGGAGTGCTTGGGGCTATCAAAGGTAAGAGAGAGAGAGAGAGAGAAAGAGAGAGAGAGGAAGCTTGTGGAAGGGAGGCTATGCTCTTAGAGGTGATCTACCATATCTCAGCGCTTCCACGTCCTCGTAATCGGTGAGATCTCTCCGTTTTCTTTATTTCTCTTATTGTTTATCTACTCCTGCGTGAGTAAAGAAGGTTGTAACGTTCTACTTCATAGTGGATTGTTGATCTGGAAGAGGTCCCGTGGTTTTTACCTCTTTGAGGGTTTTCCACGTAAAATTCCCTGGTGTCGTGTGGTTTATGCTTTGATTTATTTCATTGCTTTAATATTCCGTAATTCTGGTTTGTTTCGGGAGGCTAGATCCTAAGGTTTTGTACAAGGCCCCCAACAAAGTGGTATTAGAGCTAAGTTTATTGAATGGGTAGGATCGATTTGTAATTATGGAAGGTGGCTCATCAAGGATGATCAGCCTCAATGGTTCTAATTGGACCATATAGAAGGCTAAGATGGAGGACTTGCTTTATTGCAAGGACCTATATTCTCTAATTTTAGGCATATCAGCAAAATCCAAGGATATGTTTGATGATGATTGGAAGAAGATCGACCGAAAGGCGGTGTGGTTTAATAGACAATGGTTGGACGATTCCGTATTCCACCATGTGTCTACGGAAACCTCAGCCGCTAGCCTATGGTTGAAATTGGAAGGGCTGTATGAGAGGAAGACAGCCGGTAATAAAATCTTTCTGATAAGATGACTTGTAAATCTCAAGTTCAAAGATGGTGGTTCTGTGGCCGAGCACATGAATGAGGTCAGCAATATAGTGAACCAGGTCTCCATTATGAAGATGGTCCTGGATGATGAATTGCAGGCTTTGTTATTGCTTAGTTCATTGTCTGACAGTTGAGAGACATTGGTGGTGTCTTTAAGTAACTCCGCGCCAGATGGAAGGATATCCATGAAACAGGTTATTAGTTGTCTCTTCAATGAGGAGATAAAGAAGAAGTCTCAGGGGTCTACTCGGTAAGAGGCCCTTGTGACACAGGAACGGGGGAGAGGAAAGAACAGGAAGGGCGGGAAGGCTCGAGATAAATCAAGAGGCAAGTCGAGTAACAGAAAGGATGTTGATTGCTAAAATTGTGGCAAGAAGGACCACTACAAGCATGAATGTCGTGGTAAGAAGAACGAAAAGAAAGGAAAAGGTAAGGAGAAGGAAGATAAATCAAATTCCACTGCGGTCGCTTCAGATGGCGACTTTGTAGTTACTTTCAGCAGATCATGATGTATGTCTCACAGCTACGAGTCAGGACACCGACTGGGTGATAGACTTGGGAGCCTCGTTTCATGCGACTCCATGTAGGGACTTCTTCACAAGCTACAAGTCAGGTGACTATGGGATCGTGAAGATGAAAAATTCTGGCGTATCGAATATCATAGGAGTCGGTGATATTTATGTGGAGACCGATGTGGGCTGCACATTGGTTCTCAGGGATGTGAAGCATATCCCAGACCTTCGCCTCAACTTGATGTCGACGGGAAGGTTGGATGATGATGGCTATGAAAGCCGGTTTGTTGGTGGGTGCTGGAAGCTCATCAAGGGTTCGTTGATCATAACTAGAGGAAAGAAGTGTTGCACCCTTTACAAGGTAAGTGTCAGTGTGTGCAAGGGTGGGTTGAATGCAGTGGAAGATTCAGCTATTGACATGTGGCACAGGCGTCTAGGCCACATGAGTGAAAAATGGCTTCACGTACTAGCAAAGAAGCAGCTCCTTCCAGATGTGACAGGTACACCTCTCAAAACTTATCTTGATTGTTTATCAGGGAAACAACATAGAGTTTCATTCGTTAAAACTGTTTCTCATGTTAATAAAGTGCATGCATTAGATTTGGTTTATTCTAATGTTTGTGGTCCTATGAGGACAAAAACCTTAGGTGGGGCATTGTATTTTGTCACTTTTATGGATGATGCATTTATGAGGGTTTGGGTTTATTCTTTGAAATCCAAGGATAAGGTCTTTGGTATGTTTAAATTGTTTCATGTTATGGTCGAGAGAGAGACAGGTAGATCATTGAAGGCACTGACAATGGTGGTGAATACATTGGCGACTTTCATAAGTACTACAAGTCTCTGGGTATACGGCATGAACAGACGGTTCCCAAGACCCCCCAGAATAATGGTGTAACTGAGCGAATAAATCGCACCATTGTAGAGAGAATCAGATGCATGTTATCCCATGCGAAATTGTCCAAGACGTTCTGGGGAGAAGTAATGCATACAGCAGTGTATTTGATAAACAGGTCTCCATTAGCCCCGTTGAATGGAGAAGTACTTGAGAAGGTGTGGACTGGACAGGATCCATCGTACAATCATCTCAGGGTGTTTGGATGTAGGGCATCAGTTCACGTACTAAAGGACGAGAGGTCCAGGCTCGATATGAAGATCAGGTAGTGTGTGTTCTTGGGGTACGGTGATGAAAAATTTGGTTATATACTGTGGGATCCGATCGAGAAGAAGCTCGTTAGGAGCAGAGATATGATTTTCTTTGAAGATCAATGTATAGAAGACATTGGTAAGCCAGAGAAGAATCGGCCTAGTTCAGGTGAGCTAGAGGACATGGATCCGATTATTCCTCCCGTGGTGCCTGATGACGGGGGAGTACAGTAAGGTGTAGAAGACAAGGGAGTTCCTTCAGAAGATGGACCAAGGGAGTAGCCCCCACTTGATCCACCTGTTGAGCCACAGGTGAGGAGATCATCTGGGGACAGACAGCCGTCCAAGAGGTACTCACCGCATGAGTACATTATGCTGACTGATGAGGGAGAGCCCCAAGATTATTCCGAGGCCTTAGTCGACGAGCATAAGGGGGAGTGGTTGAAAGCTATGTAAGAGGAGATGGAATCCCTGCATAAAAATCATACCTATGATATGGTGAAATTGCCTAAGGGCAAGAAAACTTTGAGCAACAAGTGAATGTTCAGAAAGAAGGTTGAGCAAAAGAATTCACAGACGAGGTTCAAGGCCAGACTAGTGGTGAAAGATTTTGGTCAGAGGAAAGGTATAGACTTCGAAGAGATATTCTCATCAATGGTGAAGATGACATCCATACGGGTGTTGCTTGAGTTAGCGGCTAGCATGGATCTGGAGATAGAGCAGTTAGATGTTAATACTGCCTTCCTCCATGGTGACCTAGAAGAAGAGATTTACATGCACCAACCAGAGGGGTTCGAAGTCAAGGGCAAGGAGCATATGGTGTGTATGCTGAGGAAGAGCTTGTATGGGCTGAAACAAGCTTCACGGCAATGGTATAAGAAGTTTGACTCGTTCATGTTACAGCACGGGTATGACAGAACGGACTCGGACCACTGTGTATTCACGCGCAAGTTTTCAGATGGTGATTTCTTAGTTCTACTGTTATATGTTGATGACATGCTCATCATGGGAAAAGACATCAAGATGATCGATATGCTGAAGCAGGAGTTGGGCAAGTTGTTTGCGATGAAAGACTTGGGCCTGACTAAACAGATCCTAGGAATAGAGATAACCTATAATAGAAGCAGCAGGAAGCTTCGGCGGTCATAAGAGCGGTATATTGAGAAAGTCCTAGAACAGTTCAATATGAATGCAGCAAAGCCAGTCAGTACTCCACTGGATGGTCACTTCAGATTGAGCGACAGGCAGTGTCCTAAGACGAAAGTAGAGGTAGAAAAGAAGCAGAAGATACCTTACGAGTCAGCGGT
Organism: Magnolia changhungtana; assembly: GCA_030180095.1. Classification (NCBI taxonomy): domain Eukaryota; kingdom Viridiplantae; phylum Streptophyta; class Magnoliopsida; order Magnoliales; family Magnoliaceae; genus Magnolia; species Magnolia changhungtana. The sequence continues at coordinate 730,102 of JASAUF010000599.1, read as the reverse complement.
AGGAAGTTCAATGTATGCTATGGTGTGTACACGCCCAGACATAGCATATGCGGTTGGTGTTGTCAGCCGGTATCTTGTTAATCTTGACAAAGAGCATTGGGCAGCGGTGAAGTGGATACTGTGGTATCTAAGAGGCTCATCCAGTTTGAGCCTATGCTATGGTGACAGAAAACCTATGTTAGAGGGCTACATAGATGCAGATATGGCAGGTGACATAGAATCCAGGAAGTCTACATCAGGGTTCATATTCACGTTTGCAGGGGGAGCAGTTTCTTGGCAGAGCAAGCTACAGAAGGTCGTAGCATTATCGACTACAGAGGCCGATCGAGTACATTGCAGTCAAAGAGGCATGTAAAGAGATGCTTTGGATGAAGAGGTTCTTACAGGAACTTAGCCTGAAGCAGGAGCAGTATGTGGTCTATTGCGATAGCCAAAGTGCTATACACTTGAGCAAGAATCCAAGTCAGCATTCCAAGTCAAAGCACATAGAGATTCGGTATCACTGGATCAGAGATACTTTGGAACAAAATGTGTTACAGCTTGAGAAGGTCCACACGGACGATAATGGGTCAAACATAATGACCAAGGCTTTACTTAAGGGTAAGTTTGAGGTTTGTAGAAACTAGGCTGGCTTAAAGAAGGTAGATTCCTCCTGAGTCGAAAAGGGGGAGATTTGATGGGGATTTTTCTCCTCATTGCTGGGTTCGATGAAATCGAACCAGTTTCGATATCATCAATAATTGTCGGATTTTTCACCCCTGGTCGCTGGACAGTTTTGGTCCTGTTTCGATATCATCGAAGGACCGTCGATGATATCAAAGGCTGTTATCGAGAGACCTTCGATATCATCGAAGAGTTATATAAATGCGATTGCGGAAACGCAGATTCTGTGGAATTTGTTTCTTATTTTGGTTCTACCTCTTTCTATTCTTATATAAAGGGGTGTATTCGGAATTGAGGTGTATTCCATGGTATTCTAAGGTTTCCTAAAGGTTTTTTAGAAGGGCTTAGGGCTATCAAAGGTGTGAGAGAGAGAGAAAGAAAGAGAGAGAGGAATCTTGTGGAAGGGAGGCTATGCCCATAGAGGTGATTTATCATATCTCAGCGCTTTCACGTCCTTGTAATCGGTGAGATCTCTCCATTTTCTTTGTTTCTCTTATTGTTTATCCACTCCTGCGTGAGTGAAGAAGGTTGTAATGTTCTACTTCATAGTGGATTGTTGATCTGGACGAGGTCCCATGGTTTTTACCTCTTTAAGGGTTTTCCACATAAAATTCCCTGGTGTCGTGTGGTTTATGCTTTGATTTATTTCATTGCTTTATTATTCTATAATTCCAGTTTGTTTCAGGATGCTAGATCCTAAGGTTTTGTGCAAGGCCCCCAACATAAATTGGGTGTAATTGGAGATAAATGGAGATAAATGCACTAGAGTCACACCAAAAATAGAGTTGTTGTACACTTAGCATGTTGATGATACTTTTAAAAAATTAATTATCTGTCGTATCACTAAAATTATACTAAAAGTGATTTGAATTGTCCAAATGTTAGTCATCTAAATTGACAATTAAAAAACATTTATAAGTTACTTAGCTTATGATTCTTACATTTGTGTCCTATATGTGAGGCATGGAATTTCCTTAATTTTGGTGAAGTATATATTTTAATGGGCTCATTTATAATTATTTTATTAAATATCATATATGTAAACTAATTTGAAATCTAAAGTTGATTTGACTAATTAAATTCAGGTTTGTATGAATATATTAAAGAAATTCAATACATTCTAATTATAGGCATCTAAACATAAATTTTAAATTTCAGTGCAATTCAATTACAGGCTGCCAAACATAATTAAGAATTCCAATTAATAAGAATTCATATGTACTTGTGAATTGGATTCTAACGCATTCTAATTATAAGGTGCCAAACTAGCCCTTAGTGTGTCTTCCGTGGGATGGCCTACATGCATGCAACATGTTGAGCGTCAAATTACCTGATTTTACGAACATGATAATACTTAACGTCCTATTTTAATCGTGTTTTTGTTGTAAGGTGAATTTAAAGAGCTTGGACTAAAAAGGGTATTAAAAGCATGGATTTGACACTCAGAAGTCACCAAGGTAAGGGACGGACCCCAGGGGACCGAGATCGAAGAATTTACACGCCGAAGATCTGAGAAAATTAAGTGATTGGGTTTAAACGGGCCTGAAAGTCATCCAGAATACAAGATCACAGGGTTCTCACCATCCGTTCGTCTCGAAGCTTTATATATGGCCTAAGGACCATAAATTAACCGTACGCGTCGAATTTCAACCATTGGATCCCTATAAAAGTGGCCCAATGGATAGATCAACTACTAAAATTTGATTTGGGGGCCGCCTGATATCCGGAGATGCTTCAATTCGGTCTTAACCCTTTAAACCGGGTCACAAAATGGATGGATAGAGCGGATTCCTCATTTGCATCATAATGGACCCCACTTGAGGGAGCACACGTGCACAATGTGCATGCTCTAGCCGAGCACCGAAATTTAAGAATTCTTTAAAAATTTTCAAAATCCTCCAGCGGACGCACCACGTCCGGATGAGTTTTTATAGTGGGCCCCACCCATCATCCAAATGGATGATTCGAATCGTCCATATGCTCCAGAGGGGGGCCAAGACCCTGGCCACGCTTTCCTTTCGCCCTCTTGCAAACGTATACGCGTGGATCACCAGAAAACGTAGGATGAACAACGAATTGATTTTATTCAGTGGACCATACCAAAACTTGATAAAAATCACTCCTTCCCAACTAATTTTTTGCCAGAAATCTAATGGACGGGGTGGGTTCTTCCGAAAATAGCACCGTGGGGCCCATCGATCATTACAGCGTGCCCCGTTTTTCCCAGGCCCAGCGTCCAGACGTCCGCCCTCTGTGGGACGTTGTGTGATTTTGATCACGGTCGAATCTATGATCTGGACTGTCCAGAAGCTGCAAGAGGGGGTCCTTACCCTCACCATGAAGTCAGATTCCAAGAATAGACCGTCCATCGTCCAGAAATTCAGGCTAAACGCAACTTAGGTTGTGTTCCTGCACACGTGGCTGCGAAACAGAGTCGGTTCTCCACCGACTGACTTCACCAGCTGACCTTGCTCTCTGTTGCTATAAAAGGAGACGTGAGAGAGAGCTTTAGATTCATCTTTGGGACGTGGGAGCAAGGGAGAGAGGCCGTGGAGCGTGGAAGCAAATGAGAGAGAGAGAGAGAGAAAATCGGCTGGCTTCTTCATTCTTTATCCTTTGCTATCCTTTCTCTTTGGTTTTCTTTCTTTCCTGCTTTATATTTTTAAGAGTTTTTAGCATGACTATGTCAAGCTAAACCTCTTAGCTAGGGTTAAGAAGTGAAGCTTGTAGCGTGATAGGTTTGGTTCTATGTCTTCGATTCATGCTTTACTGAACTGACTTTGATTATAGTTTGATTATGAGGAATATTCATAGTTTTTAATGGTTTATTGTGACTTAAATTACAATGGATCTACGATAGCTTCGGGTATGTTCTTTGCATTATAGGGATTGTGAACATGGGAGCCCTGTTGTTCGTCATCATCTCATGGGCATGGTTGGATGACGAAACCCTTCCTAATGTTCATATATTCCTTAGATTGGATATGGATTGGCTAAATTCTGTTGTTTGCTTTGTCTCATGGGCATGGTTTTGTAATGGAATCAATTCTAATTCTCATACCTCTCATCTCTTGAAAACTAGATCAAAGGATGTTTAGATTAGTTATTAATGAAATATCTTCCAACTGGATGAAGATAAGACTCCGATTCCAATTGTGTTCGTGAATCAAACATACATCTCCCTGATCTCTACAAGTAGATCCTTGGAATCCCTAGTTTTTCACCTTTGAATTTTACAAGTTTTAGTTAAATTTATTCACCATTATTCTCTTACTTCTCCCTGATTTAGATTACATCTTCGCCTAGTTCTAGTTCAAGTTACTTTCAGATTACGCACAAGGTTCAGTCACTGTGGATTCGACCTAGGTCTTACCGAGATTATTACTACATCATAACCCTATAGTTGGGGTGTGAACAAGTTTTTGGCGCCGTTGCCGGGGACTGACGGTTGCGTTTTTCTGAGAATAGCTAGTTTTGGAATTAGTCGAAGATTAGGGTTTTTCTATTTTTAGATTAGGGTTTGTTTTCTATTTATAGAAACTTTCTAATCCTAGGATTCCTTTTATCTTTAGAATCTAACTTAGCTTTCTATTTTTAGGTTTAGAAGCTTTCGTCTTTCTAGTCTTAGAAACTAACCTATCTTTTTAATTTTTAATTTTAGAAACTCACATGTTTTGTTTTCTTTTACAGGATTCTAACATAGGAACTTCTAATCTGGTAACTTCTTTCTAATTCTTTCTCTTTCTATTTCTAGATCTGTTATTGCTGCAGGATTTTTCTTTTATTCTTAGGATTAGATTTAGAGTTAGGGTTTCACCATGCAAGTGTATACTGAGATAGCTAAGAAATCTTGGGAAAGTTTTTTGATGTATGATGATTTTGGATGAGAAATAGCCTATGCCTCAAATATTTTCTGAAAATTTCTTCAACCAATCGAAATATGATGCTCCACCGATTAAGAAATCCATCGGTGATTATCTGCGGGAAAATAATTGCACTGCACGAGTTAAGAAAATAGTACATGATTGTTGGAATGATGACGCATATCAACTCCTGACCTATGACCCATATGATTATAATCAGTGGAAACAGAAATATTTCGAAGTTAAGTCAGTAAAATATCATGGTAAAAACCCTCTTGGATCAACCACTTTTGAATATCTACCAGAAACGATCCAAGATGAGTCACCTCAGAGTTACACAGACTAAGTTATTGACATGAGGAAGTTATTAGAAACACTTGAATCACGGCTCGATAGGCTAATGGAGACTAATTCATCCCAACCGCAACCCAAATTACAAATAAGTGTAAGAAAAGTGATTTTAACTCGACACATTGGAGAGATGAACCGCCAATTGATTTTGTTGATTACTCATTTAGATTCCCTACTTATGATGAGATAATGGAGGCTAGTTCACCCCAGCCTCAACCCAGTCCAGAAATACAATGTGAAGGAAGTTATCCTAACTCGCTTTTGGCGAACTCTGAAATTTTGAATGAAGAGTTGGATTGTACTAATGAGCATACGGTTCAATTTCCCGATGAGTCAATCTCGATGTCGGTCTAAAGGAATAGTCAAGAGACATTGTTGGTTTTCAAATATAATGATATTGACACACTTCACTCATATGACACACTTGATTTTAATGATGAGGAAGATGTTAGTTTATTCAAACCTTAACCTAATCTAGGAACAGAATGTGAGGAAAGCGATCCCATTCGAAGTATGTATTGCACTGAATTGGAAGATGATGAGTATTGGGATGACAATCATGAATGTGTAGCCCAAATTCCCCTGGAATCAATCTCAAGTTTAATCCAGGTCAATGATCAATAAGTACACGAAGTGATCGGTCATAATGAGCTACTCCATTCACCTGACATGTCTGATTTAAAAGTGGAAGATGAGCTCCTTACAACCGACCCTTCCAACTCTTGTGAGTTATGTTTGGACCACTCCCTTGAATTGAATGATGATATGATTCGGGAGAGGAACAAGTTGCTTGATATGACTCTGGAATTCGAAACCACCCAGTTGAGGCCACCATCTGAGCTGTATACTTTTGACAATTCAATATTGCCTCTTCTGAGTAGTATCAATGAACAGAGTCCTTACATCAATACTTCACCTACTGACCTTCAATCTATCTGTGCAGGGTTAGAGCAAGAGAGCATACCTCCATCTACTTTTAAAGACGATGGAGTCCTTGAGCATCTCATTATAGATTTCAATGTGAAAAATAAGTCACTCTCAACTGAATTTTCCAATTCTTTGGACGATCGCTTGGCACACTTTTCAGATTCAAACGATCCTATGATTAAAGAAATAGTGGATGCCTCGCAAGAGAATATCTCGGTAGTTGTTACTAACTGTAACGCCCCGATTTCAAAAACCCGAGTACTACACTCGTTTTCGAAAATCTGGGAGTTTATGAATCAGAGAACTAGCGGAATGTGAACTCAGAGTGCGATAGCCAAAAGAAGCATGTATATTCATGAAAGCCCAAAATTTGACCCGCTCAGCTGGGGATCTTAGTTACAAAATTCCAAAAGTTTCCAAAATACTAATCCACAGGAAATAAAACATAGAGCTACTAATTAACACCAAAATTCGCCGCTGCGTCCTGATGCAGCTCATTCTCATAATACTCCTCTTCAGGCTCCACAGTCACACCATCATGGCAGGCACCGACGTCCTCTACATCTGTCCCTGCATACTCTGTATGGTTGGATATTGATGGATGAGTGGCCAGCTCAGTGTGAATTCCCCTTAAGATTACACATCTCCCACTTAGCAAACATAGTTAAAGGAGAAATAAGCAGTAATCCAAAACAGGCAATATGCAGTTTTATTAGATGCATGGGTGCATGAATGCACTTCGGCCTGGGGATGCACATCCAGCCGGACTTAGGCTCGTCGCCCATGCAATCTTCGACCTGGGAATGATCATCCAGTCGGACAGGGGTCGATAGTCGATGGTCTGGGAGCTAGCGAAATGATACCCCAACAACTCTGGGCATGTGCTACAGCATCCAGAATTAGCCATCCGTCATCGCCAATATGTTATGAATGCATGATTAGCCAGCCATTATTAGTCAAATTGCAATCAGCCAATTTAAGTAGCTCAATGGTCACTACGGGGAGCTCAGGGCCCAGCGTAGGCCGACAGCTCAGGCATAGTGTCCCATTACCACCATCCCCGGCTCATGAGGTCCTCCACCTTGGGATGTTTTAATAGGGTGCCTTGATCAAGTGACACCAGCTCAAGGTCCCTATTTCCCACATGATTTGTCTAATTACAATCCCAAGTATGGCTTGCATAAGATTATGGAATCCTCCATGTGTAGCATTAAAGGTTGTGTTCAAAAGCAAATAATGTTAACATGTGACAATATATGACCTCGAGTAAAGCATGTAAAGAAGCATCAGGAGTTAATAACTTATGGAGATAAATTACCAAGTCATGTGAATAGTGATCAAGGATTAGCTAGCATATGAGCCTTGCATATACATATATATATATATATATATATATATATATAGTGGAAACAAGCATCACAATAATGGTAATCTAGTGCAACTAGGTTTAGCTAATTAAGAAATGGAAAGCCCAAGGGGAAAGTCATCACCTGTGTGGTAGTTTTCTTGAATTCGGCTTAAGTCTTCTTGAGGCCCGGAGTCGACCAAGGAATCACCTAAAATTATAGTTTATTTTTGTTAGATATTTCTATGGCTTTGTGCTTTTAACATAAAGCTCAAAGGGTGCAACCAACAAGGCTTTCTAGGCATGTGTTAGGCCCACCAGGTATTTCAACAAGGTGGTCCAATAGGACTCAAGCCTTAGGGCAAGCTCATCAATTGGGATGGACGGTTTGGAAACGCCCATAGATGGATGGAGTGGATGTGCGATACATACACTAGGGTGTGTCCTAAGTGGGCCACCACACGTATCTAGTATATATATATATAAGTGTCTTATGCATTTAAGATATATTATATCATGCATTTGATATTTAAATATTACATGTATGACATGCATCTGTTGTTTGAATATACATATATATATATATATATAACATGCATCTTCATATTTAAGTATTATATATTTTACATGCATCTGGTATGTATTTAAATAGTATACATCACATGTATCTTGCATGTATTTCAACGTGGGTTCCACATGGGGCCCACCTCATGTGTTAACGTTACATCACGCCATATGCACCTGAGACATATTTAAAATGTCAAGTGCATCTGGTATGTATTTAAACTGTACGCATCACATGTATCCTACGTGTATTTAGTCATCATTTCAATGTGGGTTACATGTGGCATCAAGGTGGGCCATGTGATGGGTGACCTGGATGAATCATGGAGATCCATGGCTGATGGAGGGAGGGTCCAGATGAAAGCCACGTATGCACCATTCCTCCTAATAATAAAATATCCCTTTATCCATTATAGCCTCCCATGTAGCAACGTCCATCTCTGGACAATCTGGAACCGTCCATCTGGTGGATGGCCAGGATGCAGTCCACATGCATCATGTTGTACATTTGCCAGAGGTGCATCTATATACTATAACATTAATTAAAAACTCATATGTACGCAATGTATGTACATGCATGTATGTATATATGCAATTTGGTTTTCAAAAACGTCCAGGCCTAACGCCCTCTGATGGACGGCCTGGATGAATTCACGTGGGTGAATTTCCCATGTGCTAGGGCCTAAGTAGGACATATACATATATATGTAACTTATGTAGGTAACATGTATACCTGGTGGGTCCCATGTGAGTGTGGGGCCCACATATAATACCTCATACACGTGCTGGAGGTACTCAAGTCATGCATGGTTGCATGTAGCATTTTATCCTTATGCATGCAACGTCTACATGAGGCATGCTTTCCTACATACCTACGCACGTGTACACCTTTCCACACGTGCAATGGATGTCAAATCCAAACGGTCCATAAGATGCGGAATTCCATGAAATATTAGGTGGTGGATTTCCACCCTGATCTAAGACTCGGGTGGGCCATAGTAAAGAAAATTTTGAATAAAGGGAAGAAACTGTTTGCATCTTTATGGCCCACCAAGGTTTTGGTTCAAAGTAAAATTTGGTACCAGAGGGTTTTATGAGGTTCTACCTCAAGTGGACCGTTCAGATTTTTGATAATCGTCAGATATGATGAGTTTTCAAACGTTCATGGGTAGCCTGTGTGAACTAGTTCCGCACCATGTCATAGGTGCTTTCCTTATTTTTTTTTTCTTTGGTGGCGTACAGGGCCCGGAGGAAATAGACGGATGGCCCTGGTCGAGTTTTACCATCAAAGTGGGGTCCACTTACATGACCCACTGTTCCCGTAGAGTGGGGTCCACCTGCTGACGTAGGGTGTGGTCTACCTACACACGTGCATAGCCCAAACTTGGGGTGGTTAACTACTTTTGGGTGAGGCCCACCTGCATTTGTGCAGAGCCCACCTGCATTTGGTGAGGCCCAAATCTGCTTCTTCCTTAACTGCGGTATGCATAGGTTCCTCCTGCAGAGTACGTTTTTGCAGCTGCTTCCAGTCCCTGTTTCGGCTCAAATACAACACTCTCCCAGGATGTTTTTCAACCCATCTCCAGGCCCAACGGAGGTATGGTGGCAGCCATTACTTGTGGTAAAAAAAAAAAGTCGAAATAGGACGTTTTTCATCCCGTTTTCAGTCCGATCCCAGGGGCGTGATGCAGTCCAAACAGGGCCGTTCATCGGCCGAGCTTAGGCTGATTCTCAGCCTTATGCTGAGGTCATTTGCAAGCAACTGTTTTATCTTAAGTGAGGTATGCCCTCAAGCCATGTTTTGGCCACAAACAGAGCTCGATTAAAGGCCGTATTCGGCCTCAGCAGTAAGCTGATCAATTTTATTTTATTTTATTTATTTATTTATATATATATATATATATTTTTAGCAAAAGAAAAATGAAGAAGAAAGAAGAAGGAATTGGTGCGGTGTTACCTGGCCGGACAGAGATGCTCACGACCCTCTGTTTCGCTCCTTTCACTTCCTTTTCTTCTCCTTGATGGGTTTTTTTTGACCCGTTGTCCTTTCGCAACTAGGATGCGCAAAGTCCTTTCGCAACTAGGATGCGCAAGTCCTTTCGCAACTAGGATGCAGAAAGGAGTTTCCTAAAACTATAAAAAGGGGTCCCTAGGATTTTTCTATGGATATTGTGTTGATGAGAAAAATACAAGAGGGCTATCAAAGGTGAGAGAGAGGGAGAATAAGAGAGAGGAAGCTTATAGAAGGGAGGTTCTGCTCGAGGAGGTTTTTCTACTTTGCAATTTATATCTCAGCGCTTCTATGTTCTCATAATCGGTTAGATCTCTCCGTTTTCTCTATTTCTCTTATTGTTTATCCACTCCTGCGTGAGTGAAGAAGATTGTAACGTTCTACTTTATAGTGGATTGTTGATCTGACGAGGTCCCGTGGTTTTACCTCTTTGAGGGTTTTCCACGTAAAAATCTCTTGTGTGGTGTGTGATTGTTGCTTTGATTTATTTCATTGCTTTATCCATAATTCTGGTTTGTTCTGGAGGGCTAGATCCTAAGGTTTTGTGCAAGGCCCCCAACAAAGTGGTATCAGAGCTAAGTTCATTGAACGGGTAGGATCGGTTTTGAATTATGGAAGGTGGCTCAGGATGATCAGCCTCATGGTTCTAACTGGACCATATGGAAGGCTAAGATGGAGGACTTGCTTTATTGCAAGGACCTATATTCTCCAATCTCAGGCATATCAGCAAAATCCAAGGATATGACTGATGATGATTGGAAGAAGATGGACCGAAAGGCGGTGGGGTTTATTAGACAATGGTTGGATGATTCTGTGTTCCACCATGTGTCTACAGAAACCTCAGCCGCAAGCCTATGGCTAAAATTACAAGGGCTGTATGAGAGGAAGACAACCGGTAATAAGATATTTCTGATAAGGCGACTTGTAAATCTCAAGTTCAAGGATGGTGGTTCTGTGGCCGAGCATATGAATGAGGTCAGTAATATAGTGAACCAACTCACCTCTATGAAGATGGTCCTGGATGATGAATTGCAGGCTTTACTATTGCTTAGTTCATTGCCTGACAGTTGGGAGACATTGGTGGTGTCTCTAAGTAACTCCGCGCCAGACGGAAAGATATCCATGGAACAGGTAACCAGTTGTCTCTTCAATGAGGAGACAAGGAGGAAGTCTCAGGGGTCTACTCAAAGAAGAGGCTCTTGTGACGTAGGAACGGGGAGAGGAAAGAACAGAAGGGCGAAAGGCCCGAGATAAATCAAGAGGCAAGTCGAGTAACATAAAAGAGGTTGAATGCTGGACTGTGGCAAGAAGGGCCACTACAAGCATGAATGTCGTGGTAAGAAAAATGACAAGAAAGGAAAAGGGAAGGAAGATGAATCAGATTCCACTGCGGTCGCTTCAGATGGCGACATGGTAGTTATTCTTTCTACAGATCACGATGTATGTCTCACGGCTACGAGTCAGGGCACCGATCGGGGGTGATAGACTCGGAGCTTCTTTTCATGCGACTCCACACAGGGACTCCTTCACAAGCTACAAGTCAGGTGACTATGGGACTGTGAAGATGGGAAATTCTGGCGTATCAAAGATCGTGGGAGTTGGTGATATTTGTGTGAAAACTGATGTGGGCTGCACATTGGTTCTTAGGGATGTGAGGCATATCCCAGACCTTCGCCTCAACTTGATGTCGACGGGAAGGTTGGATGATGATGGCTATGAAAGCCGGTTTGCTGATGGGCGATGGAAGCTCATCAAGGGTTCATTGATCGTGGCTAGAGGAAAGAAGTGTTGCACCCTTTACAAGGCAAGTGTCAGTATGTGCAAGGGTGGGTTGAACGCAGCGGAAGATTCAGTTATTGACATGTGGCACAGGCGTCTAGGCCACATAAGTGAAAAAGGGCTTCAGCTACTAGCGAGGAAGCAGCTCCTTCCAGACGTGACAGGTATGCCTCTCAAAACCTGTCTTGATTGTTTATCAGGGAAACAGCATAGAGTTTCATTCGTTAAAACTGCTTCTCATGTTAATAAAGTGCATGCATTAGATTTGGTTTATTCTGATGTTTGTGGTCCTATGAGGACAAAAACCTTGGGTGGGGCATTGTATTTTGTCACTTTTATAGATGATGCATCTAGGAGGGTTTGGGTTTATGCTTTGAAATCCAAGGACGAGGTCTTTGGTGTGTTTAAGTTGTTTCATGCTATGGTCGAGAGAGAGACAGGTAGACCATTGAAGTGCATCCGCACTGACAATGGTGGTGAATACATTGGCGACTTTCACGAGTACTGCAAGTCCCAGGGTATACGGCATGAACAGACGGTTCCCAAGACCCCCCAGCATAATGGTGTAGCTGAGCGAATGAATCGCACCATTGTTGAGAGAATCAGATGCATGTTATCCCATGCGAAGTTGCCCAAGACGTTCTGGGAGAAGCAATGCGCACAGCGGTGTATTTGATAAACAGGTCTCCATCAGCCCCGTTGAATGGAGAAGTACCTGAGAAGGTGTGGACTGGACAGGATCCATCGTACGGTCATCTCGGGTGGTGTTTGGATGCAGGACATCCGTTCACGTACCAAAGGACGAGAGGTCCAAGCTCGATATGAAGATCAGGCAGTGTGTGTTCTTAGGGTACGGTGATGAAAAATTCGGTTACAGGTTATGGGATCCGACCGAGAAGAAGCTCGTCAGGAGCGAGAGATGTGGTTTTCTTTGAAGATCAGTGTATCGAAGACATTGGTAAGCTAGAGAAGAACCAAATTCTAGTTCGGGTGAGCTAGAGGACATGGATCCGATTACTCCTCCCGTGGTGCCCGATGACGGGGAGTACAGCAAGGTGCGAGAAACGATGGAGTTCCTTCGGAAGATGGACCGGGGAGCGGCCCCACTTGATCCACTGTTGAGCCACGGGTGAGGAGGTCATCTAGGGACGGACAACCGTCCAAGAGGTACTCACGCACGAGTACATTATGCTAACCGATGGGGAGAGCCGAAGATTATTCTGAGGCCCTAGCCGACGAGCATAAGGAGGAGTGGTTGAAAGCTATGCAAGAGGAGATGGAATCCTTGCATAAGAACCACACCTATGATATGGTGAAACCGCCTAAGGGCAAGAAAGCTCGAGCAACAAGTGGGTGTTCATAAAGAAGATTGAGCATAAGAATTCACGAGATGAGGTTCAAGGCCAGACTTGTGGTTAAAGGGTTTGGTCAGAGGAAAGGTATAGACTTCGAGGAGATATTCTCACCAGTGGTGAAGATGACATCCATACGGGTGTTGCTTGGGTTGGCGGCTAGCATGGATCTGGAGATAGAGCAGTTAGATGTTAAAACTGCCTTTCTCCATGGTGACCTGGAAGAAGAGATCTACATGCACCAACCAGAGGGGTTCGAAGTCAAGGGCAATGAGCATATGGTGTGTAGGCTGAGGAAGAGCTTGTATGGGCTGAAACAAGCTCCACGGCAATGGTACAAGAAGTTCGACTCGTTTATGTTGAAACATGGGTATGACAGAACGGAGTCGGACCACTGTGTGTTCACGCGTAAGTTCTCAGATGGTGATTTCTTAGTTCTGCTATTATATGTTGATGACATGCTCATCATGGGAAAAGATATCAAGAAGATTGACAAGCTGAAACAGGAGTTGGGCAAGTCTTTGCGATGAAAGACTTGGGCCGGCTAGACAGATCCTAGGAATGGAGATAACCCGTGATGAAGCGGCAGGAAGCTTTGGCATCACAAGAGCGGTATATTGAGAAAGTCCTAGAGCGGTTCAATATGAATGCAAATGGGCTTTGGCCAAGACTCCACTAGATGGTCACTTCGATTGAGCGACGGCGGTGTCCCAAGACGAAGGCGGAGGTGGAAGAGATGCGAGAAGATACCCTACGCGTCACCGTAGGAAGTTTGATGTATGCTTATGGTGTGTACACGCCCGGATATAGCATATGCGGTTGGTGTTGTCGGCCGGTACCTTGCCAATCTGGCAAAGAACATTGGGCGGCGGTAAAATGGATACTACGGTATCTAAGAGGCTCGTCCCGTGTTGAGCCTATGCTATGGTGATTCGGAAACCTGTGTTAGAGGGCTACACGGATGCAGATATGGCGGTGACATAGACTCGGGAAGTCTACATCGGGGTTCATGTTCACATTTGCGGGGGAGCGGTTCTTGGCGAGCAAGTTACGAGAAGGTCGTAGCATTGTCAACTACGAAGCCGAGTACATTGCGATCACGAAGCATGTAAAGAGATGCTTTGGATGAAAAGGTTCCTACAGGAACTTAGCCTGAAGCAGGAGGAGCACGTGGTCTATTGCGATAGTCAGAGTGCTATACACTTGAGCAAGAATCCAAGTCAGCATTCCAAGTCGAAGCACATAGAGATTCGGTATCACTGGATCAGGGATACTTTGGAACAAAAGGTGTTACAGCTTGAGAAAGTCCACACGGACGATAATGGGTCAGACATGATGACCAAGGCTTTGCTCAAGGGCAAATTTGAGGTTTGTAGAAACCTGGCTGGCTTAAAGAAGGTGAATCCCTCCTGGGTCAAAAAGGGGGAGATTTGATGGGTTTTTTTTTGACCCGTTGTCCTTTCGCAACTAGGATGCGCAAAGTCCTTTCGCAACTAGGATGCGCAAGTCCTTTCGCAACTAGGATGCAGAAAGGAGTTTCCTAAAACTATAAAAAGGGGTCCCTAGGATTTTTCTATGGATATTGTGTTGATGAGAAAAATACAAGAGGGCTATCAAAGGTGAGAGAGAGGGAGAATAAGAGAGAGGAAGCTTATAGAAGGGAGGTTCTGCTCGAGGAGGTTTTTCTACTTTGCAATTTATATCTCAGCGCTTCTATGTTCTCATAATCGGTTAGATCTCTCCGTTTTCTCTATTTCTCTTATTGTTTATCCACTCCTGCGTGAGTGAAGAAGATTGTAACGTTCTACTTTATAGTGGATTGTTGATCTGGACGAGGTCCCGTGGTTTTTACCTCTTTGAGGGTTTTCCACGTAAAAATCTCTTGTGTGGTGTGTGATTGTTGCTTTGATTTATTTCATTGCTTTATCCATAATTCTGGTTTGTTCTGGAGGGCTAGATCCTAAGGTTTTGTGCAAGGCCCCCAACACTCCTCACTTTTCTCTTTCTTCTTCTTCTATATATATATATATATTTTTTTTCTTTCCTTCACTCAGTCGGTGCGGCTATGGTCCCGCACTGACTCGACTCGGTCCTGGTCTTTCTCGGACTGAGTTGGGGCAGTGCGCTCCAATCTCACCAAAGCGCCACTCTTCCTCTCTGCACTCTTCCACTCTCAGTTTTCTCCCCCTGTTTCCTTCCTTCCTCACCTCTCTTCTTGTGTGTGGGGTCTAACAGAGCTGAGCTTCTCCTTATATAGGCAGAGAGAGGAGAGGCTGACGGTAGGCAAAAGCTTTTCACACTCAACGGTTGGGAGTGTAGGACGGTCGAGATGAAGCCACAAGATTCCATCGGATGGCTAAGGTGGTGCCAGACAAAACGATGATGACGAGGAGACCTTGGCAGCTCGCGTGCAAGCGACCAGGCGGCTGAAATTGGCATGCTAGCGTGCATCGCAAGTCTCGCATTAAATGTTAGCCACTCTTGGAGGGCTTAAACGGTTGGAACTGATCTTCACCGTTACAATGCATGGGTCTAAGATCTTATACCATTTTGTTCAGTGAACTCACGTGATTAAAATGGACGGTTTGGATTGTCCGGAAAGCGGCCAGGGTGGGCCACCTAAAAGCTCAAAGGTCCACTTATTCGAATGACGTGTTGGCGGGAATCTCCATTGAGAATTTGGTGTTTGAGTTCGGTCAGATGCTATTTGTGGCCGCTCAGTGCACCTCGTGCACTAGCATTTGAGGTGTGCATGCACCTAGCTTCGGGGCTCATCACGACTCCGGTGCTTGATCTGTCCCGATCAATTGTCTTAGGGATTAGTCATAAGGGTCCTGGCCTAGTTTGGGGCAGGTCCAAGGCCTAGGTGAGCCATGTCATACCATTTAGAGCGTAATTTTGCCCATAGGTTGTGATCCAATGGTCAGATGGGCACGAGGTTTTGTTTTAATGGTGGAACAGGGATTCAAGGGGTTCCAAGTGCCTGGTTGGCCGTAGTAATTTATTCTAAGGTGGTTAGTGGGTTCATGGTGTCAATGTAATTTGATTAATTGTGTTCGTAACGTGTTTGAATCTAAGGAATTGCTGAGTTTTACCTTTCACGCTGGTGCTGGGTTCGATTTGGCTCCTTCGGATTGTGGTGGTTGGCTTCACTGTTGAACGAGAGTCTCGACCTACACGTGCGGAGTTTTAATTGTCTTTTAGTCTCAATAACCGGGATTATCAGGGGTAACACCCGAGTACCAGAGTTACGGGGTGTTACACTAACTGAGAGAACCCTTATTCTGAAGCCTCTCCTTCCCTAGATCCTAAATGTTTACCATTAAGGGAGAAGAAGTTAGAAATTGTACCGGAGTCTGAAACTTCGGATTGTGTTAAGACTACATCACTTTCTGAAAATTTTTCCGAATTCTAGTTACTTGTAGTCTCTGATTCACCATATGATACTAACTTTGACACTTTTTCTGTCACAGGTGAATCATATATGTACTTTGGATACCTTAAGCGATCGAACGATAATTTTTTGCTGAGGTACATAAGTTTCTCTGGACATTCATGCTCCATGGCATCCAAGCCTATTGCAAAAGGGGCTTTTGGATGATCCTGTTGAGAAACCTACTGAGAAATTTATCTCGATATTGGCCGAAAGAGGAACCTTGCTGCTATGTTGATAAACCTTAAGTATTGTCAAATTTTGGTGTGATAAACCAATTCAAGTTTGTATCTTAATTTGTATCAAGCTTGTGCATCTGTTTAAATTGAATCTTCGACGTTCGTTCTGTTCGTGCTGAATCTATCTTACCGATATCTATGATAAACTTACCGAGATCTTCAAACTGGAAGAAAGTGAAGACTTTCATATACTGAGTGAAGATAGAGTTTTCAAGAACATTGCGGTTCAAGATCTGGAACCAGAAAAGTCTAAGAACTCAAGACCTAGTTAATTGCAAGAATTAAAGTTACTGAAGTGATCAATAAATTAAGTATTCATATGTTTTATCTCACAAGTAAGGTATGATTGACCTAGATTGACCTTAGATCATGATTAGATCATTTCATACTTTCGGTCAGTCATTTTGGTTATTTTATAAGTGCAAAATTCTGTTCTTTCGACTAGCCCTAGCACTGGCTTGACCAGTCCTAGTATTTCCTTGACCTGTCCAGGATTTGTTATGAATTTTTAGAATTTTTCTGTTAGTCTACAACCAGTCCTGGAAACTGCTCGACTAGTCGTGTGAATAGTGCTTGACTCATTTTTTAACGAGTAATCTGGACTCATACGACCAGTCGTGTGGTGTCCACGACCAGTCGAGCAGGCCACTCAACCAGTTGTGGGACCCACAAGGCCAGTCGTGTGACTGAAAAATCTTATCACGCCAGAATTTTTGAAAATCTATTTGGATAAGGCCAGTAGTAGTTAACCAAAGGCCAATTGTGCAAACCGATTTTTCACCTATAAATAGTGCTTGAATTTCAGAGTCTTTTATTCAATTCTTATCATTCTTAAGCACTCACTCTGAGATAATTTTGAGTACATTCTAAGATATTTTGTGCATATTTTAGATTCTTTAAAGTAGCTCTTGTAATTTGATTTTGAATCTCTATTCCATTCTTATATTGAAAAGGGATATTCAATTTACCCTTTCTTGATATCAAAATCAATACAAAGCCCTTGCTGATTTAATTAAAAATCATCTAGACTTAGAACCCTATACACTTGTGAGACTAAACGTTGAACATCTACGTCGTCATCAAGTTGGTTCTACTAGGCTGCTTCAGAATCGTCATACAGATAAGTATTTTCTTTTCTGTAATTCAATTCATTTCTGGTTTGTGAGATTGTTCCAGAAAATCTCTATTTTGGTTTTGTCTGAGGTGATCCAGAAAATCTCAGAGCGAAGGGTTTTTGAATTGTGTAAGCCCATCTAAAGATACAATTGTGAAGGTTTTAGGTGAACCTTAAAAAACCTATTTTAATTGGTGAATTCTAATATCCCGAGGGAGTGGATATTAGGAGTGGAGTAGTTGTGTGATTATTGTTTAACAATTGGTGTACACACAAGCGAACCACTATAATTTTTTGTGTTTGGTGGATGTGTAGTTTATTTCTTTATCTTTTATGATTTAAGATTGTAGGATGCATTTGTGGATGTGAATGTTGTAATCTTTAAATTTCAGCATTACGTGGTGAATGTTGTAATAGATTAGTTTATATTTCTTTCATTTTCTCTTCAGTTTGAGTTTTTGATGCTCACCCACGTTCTAGTAAGGTTGTCCTGCTATAAACCATTGGTTTTTGGTATTAGGTTGTCCTTAAAACCAAGTTTGTATCAACTTCTCAATACTTGATTTTTGAGGTTGTTATTTCCTTTAGTTATTTGTGCTTTATTTGGCTATTTGTTGTTTTTATTCCGCCTATTATTTTTTATTTGGCATAGTCCTATTCATCCCCCCCCCCCCCCCCCCTCCCCTCTAGGACATATTGCTCGGCCTTTTCAATGACTGAATAGTTTTTCCCTTGCTTTCATACGATTAGGGAAGTTTACTTTATGTTGTTTTAGGATAGTCAGCTTTATGATGTTAGGTTAGTTTGCTTTCTAAGTTGTTTTAGGATAGTTTGCTTTTGTTAGTTTCACTCTTGTGCTGACCCACTCTCACGTTGATATCTCTTTCGAAGAAGCCTCTTAACTCCTTCATCAGGTACTATCTTTTCATCACTTCTCCTTCAATTTCATTGTCTCACGTGTATTGCATGCTTACACCTTTTACATTGAGGACAATATAGATTTTAGGTTGGGGATGGGAGATTAGATTACCTAATCAGTATTTTCTTCATCTTGAGTAAAAATTGTGGAAAATTTTTAAATTTTTTTTGAAAATTCTTGTGAATTCGAAGTGATTTTGACGGCAATCTTTTATTTAGAATTATAAGATACGTAATGTTGGTAATTTATGACTCTTGGATTCAGTTATCTGTTGGATTTCACAGTTAAGTTCAAAATTTTTCACGATTCGAAGTTTTAAACATTGATTGAGTCTTGATTTCACATGTCATATCTCTCTTACACATTAAGGTTTTAATTTGATATTGAATTGTTAACCTAACTTGGTGATCATTAAGCATGGAAGGAACTGACCTGGGGAATTTTTCCATCATGTTCAATAAAAAAAATTGAAAATAAAAAATAAAAAAGAGAGAAAGAATACCCAGCTAAAAAAAGTTATCGTCGAAAATGACTACCTATTAAAGATCTTTAAAGAGATTGACATCGTGAAAGCCATCGATGGAAAAATCAAAAGCCGGAAGAATGAAAAATTGAACTGTAAGGCAAGTTTTGGTTTAAGTTACGGTTATCTTAAATACTCTTGTAATTATCGATGTTATCATGAAAATTGAGAATTAAATTCTTAATTGTGATAAGTCAGGGTAGCACTATACACCCATGGAACTTAATGTTTAGAATTGTTCTAATTAATGGATTAATACTTTGAACTTGACCATGAAGTTTTCTGTGCGCGTGAGTTTAGGAGAAGGTAATGCCCAACATTGATGTATCTAATTTTATTTGCTTTTTAAAAGCCACTTGAGTTTATAAAATTATCCTCTAGTTCTCAACTTATTTTTCACATACTTTGCTTGGGACTAGCAAAATGCTAGTTGGGGATTGTGTTGAGGGTCAAATTTTACATATTGGATGCCAATTATTACCTGATTTTATGAACATGATAATGCTTTACGTCCTATTTTAATCGTGTTTTTGTTGCAAGGTGAATTTAAAGAGCTTTGACTGAAAAAGGTATTAAAATGTAACATCCCGGATTTTTGCCAACCTGGGATTAGACGTCCTTAGGCAATGGGTCGATCCTAACACCTCATTAACTTGTCAGAACTGAATCCCAATGTCTAAAGCTGCCTTTGAACCCATTTCCTTCACAAATCTCACCCTTCACCACCTTGATCTTCCAATTTTTCTAAGAACTTTCACCCTAGACACTATCTTAAACTAGCTAAGTAGTATAACTTGCATCACTTTATACACAAACTACAAAGGGCTAAGTACCACCTCAGACGGAAATCACTTAGGATTAAATCTTTTAGAAATGAGACAAAGTAACTAAGTGCTAAACTAGATTAGCTACGAAATCTGTTTGAATCACTTTAAATACGATCTGCAAGACCCAAAACTTGTATAATCATTGGCGCTAGGTTACCCTAAAATCTAGGATCAAACTCATTACCCGACTGCTCTCGGGAGCACGTTGAAACTCCGTATCTGATCTGGACCGCACATCGAGAGTCCGAACAATACGAGGCTAAGGACTTGGGACCGCCTCGCTGGGCTTGACAACCATCTTGGAAATCAAATCCAGCCAGTGTCCCATGGCTGTTCGCTTGAGTCCGGAGCAAGAGAGTGTGAAAACACTTATTTCTTTCCAAAATAAATATCTTGAATAGCAATCTGAGACTCGTCGCTTGCAGATCAGTTTTAAGCAACCAGACCGTCAAAATTTGACCAAATTACACCCTCGGATCAGAAAAAATTTCATACGCATTTACATGTACTCAGAATCTCCGATCGAAATCCGCTGACCGTTGAACTAAAACTGGTCTGCCACGCGTGATCTTAGAATCCTACTGGAACGAAAACTTAATGGAACATAGATCCGATGTTAGTGAGCTTAAGTCCGACTTCTGGCTCAAAGAGGCCCGCCAGAAGTCCTTTGTTGAGCTGAAAAAGTTCTGCTTTGGTTATAACTTAAGTAAACCTTGTCCAGAAGTCTAATTCGGTAAATTTTTAGACTATATAAGGACCTTAAACCCTCTCCCATTTTAGCCATACGAATTTGGATTTGAGAGAGAGAAAAGAGAGAAAATGTGAGAGTTGTGGGAGGATCTCCCTGCCACTCTTCCCTGCTGCTATCCATGCTCCACCGCTCCGTTCTAATCGCTTTTCCGGTGATTCCAGCTCCATTTTTAGGTAAGAAACCCTAACCCTAATTTGTTTTAGGGTTGTATAGGTTGTAGGTTATGAAATAGCTAACCTATTTCGTTCTCTAGGTTGCCAAACTGCCGAATACGGAAGCTTAGCAAACCTATCGACTCCGTTACGATTCTACGACAAAAGGTGCGGACTTTAGATGTATAGGTTATGGTTTTCAACGCTTTCAATGTCAGATAATGATAGATTCATGATCTGCATGCAATTGCACATGTACAAAGTGCTTTCCGATTTCTGTTTCGATTAAAGATGTAGATTATGGAATTTTACATATTCTAGGTATTCGTAGAAAATACCGTATACGTATAAATTTTGGAAATGTGTTTGACATAATTATTTGTTGTATGAATATATGATATATAGATAAAATACTTATTTGGCAAAAGGATTCGCCCAAATATATGTTTTACTAATATACACTATGTATGTAGAAATACTGTATTGTAGAAAGTACCGTATACATACATATTTTAGAGATGTGTTTGTCATGATTATTTGTTGAATAAATATATTATATATGTGTAAAATACTTGATTGGCGAATGGACTCGCCCTAATACATGTTTCCTAACATACACTAAGTATGTTGAAAAAGTGTATGTTAAGTGTTTATGAAAATGCTTGTGTGAGTAAGTGATTGGATGTTGATGCCTTAGGAGGGTGTTGAGATGGGATTCTCGACTACCTTAGAGACATGTATGATTTCCTCTATGAGGTTGTTTACTTAAACCGCTTATTTGTGCGATATATGTGTTTGTATTCCTATTTATGTAGTGCTTTATAACATGCTTTATAACATGCTTTATGACATACTAACATGCTTGAATTACTTTGTTTATCATGCTTTACTCCACATGCTATGGATGAGAATTGATTAAGTTTGGGACTATGTCTATAATCCAGACAATCGGTACCAGATTTGAGATCGTGGCTAAGGTTCATGTCGCCACGTGGGATGTGTTTGACGAACCCGAGTCGTATGTCAGTTGGCGACAGTGGTTAGGCCACACGAAGTGCTTGTGCACTTCATGTCGTCTAATTGATTGTGCACTCGAGCTAGCCGAGCTCGTCAAGTAACCCGATCTGTCTAATGTATGTTCACCATGCTTGGACGCTACTGTTTGAACCTAGGGTACCAAACTTACCAATGAAATCCCTTTTAACCATGGTACCTCGATCTGCTAAGACTCATGAGCCGGGCATAGTGGTATGGGACACCGTAGTCGAGCTATCGGCCTACGCTGGGGCCACGTGCCTCCCCGTAGTGACCAGTGAGCAACCAGACTCGTGAGCCGATTATGGTGATATGAGACACTATATTCGTGCTGTCGGCCTACATTGATAAGGTGATGGGGGAGTGGTGCAACGAATGCGAGCAACGGCCCTGGCAGCCCTTTGTAGTGACCTCGAGTATACTCTGAAATCGCGGTGAGCCTTAGAGTTTTGTCGCGGTATATAAGTATGAACTAGGCCTGTTTCTATATAGTGATGAATCGTTTAAGAGGTGATGGAGGAGTGGTGTAACCTTTGTACGTAACAGCCCTGGCAGCCTTTGCAGTGACCTAAAAAACACACCATTGTCTGATATTAACTAGGACTGACGACCCTAGAATGGATCATGTTTGGGAATGATACAAGGGAGGTACCTTAGTTTCTCAATCCTGCTATTTGAAATGGACTAATAACAACTCGGTAATCATGCTCACCATGCATTGCATGTGCCTGGAAGATGTGGAGCACTGAGGGAAGAAAGCATGCTGCGAACGTGAGATGGTGTCACACGAGGGAGGGTGTGGTGAGGGCATACATCATGTCATCTATACTTGCATTAATAAGAGTAGTTAGGAGTGTTTGATTGTACTGCTTTATCATTACTGCTTGACTGAGTCGATAACATGTTAACCTATGCTTTATTGTTTCACTGAGTTAGCTACTCACTCCCACGTTACGGGACGGTGTTTCGAACACCCACCAGACATTGTCTGATTTCAGATGGCGATGCTACTTCTGAGGCGGAGCCGGACCTTTGCAATGACTACGATGCCTGCTTGTATTGGTTGTCTTCTGACGGCTTCCTGTGAGCCGTGTCCTGATCGACGGGGCTTTCTGGGATATTGACTAGAGGACCTTACACATTTGGTATATTTTAGGATTGTACTTATAATTATTTAACCTGGTAATGTTATCACACTCTGGAGACTCATCATAGTTTATATATCTTATATATCTATCACAGTCTTTCGCTTACAAATTTAACTGTCTTTGGAGTATGATATGCTGTTTTGGCTTAATCTCACTCATGTTCACTACTCTAATACAGTCAACATTCAATCATAATTCATTTTGTTGCATAAGTGATGTTATGGAACTCGAGAGTTGAGTTACTACTTGACCCTCGATTTTCGGGATATTACAGATGGTATCAGAGCATGATTTGGATTAAACCGGACCTAGGTTATAGTCACACGATGCACACTGACGCACTCTGACTTAAGAGGGAGCGACGGAATATAGAAACAGGCTTAGGCATCCCTGTTCTGTCCAACGGCTAGTTCGCTGAAAACGAATGCCTAAATCGAGTCTGTATTCAACCATGGTCACACGGGTCGACCTTAAAATATTCATAGGGCGTCTATAGATAATTCTAGATTACAATAGATTATAATCCACCTCACCCCAACCGTTGAAAATCGGTAGAATACGGGATAAGATCCTCGGAGCTTCTCTGGACTCCTCACAGAGACTTCTCGAGTCTACGAGAAAAGAAAGCAGAAAGTAAAAATAAATTTTAATAAATTCGAAATTGATTAATGAATAATTAAAAATGAGTTCACAACCCTTTAAATAGGAATACCAAGTAATGAGAAAGAAATCAGAAACAAACTACAACTAAAACTCCTAGAATTCGCGACTTACTATATAAGGTTGTGATGTCTACTAGTGCGCAACGTTTTCGGCCAAAAATAATAAGTGTCCTATTTGGCTTCACCAAAACGTTCTCCTAATTATTTTAAGCTCTTTTCACAATGAGCGTAACTCCTAAAGCCCAACAGATGAAGAGTAATCAAATTAAAACTACTATTTTTAGTAAAATAAAATTAAAATAGGGAAACGACCGTCAATCGGAGGGTTTTTTTGCAATTTCGGGCTGCGCAACCCTGCAAAGCAGGGTTGGTTAGCTTCATTACCTCGTTCTACCCCAAAATTATATATTATATGTCGGATAACTCATTCCAGATTACAAGATATGTCCGATTTGATCCGAAACGACTCGAAACGGAATCGGGGGCCACACGCATCAATCTGGGAGGGGAAACAAGTGGACCCAGGGTGCATTTGGCACCTTGGGATGGTGGAGGACACAACCCCACCGTGGCAGCGCAACATCGGCCAAGGCAGACCGCGGTGGCACCGCGGTCAGGTTGGCCTGCTCGGGTTGGGCTGGGTCTAGTCGTGGTCGGCCCGACCCCCTGAGATATTTGGTGCGTGCGAAATTTTCGAGGGGCCCCTATTTCTCTCCGATTGGAGCCCCACTTCTCATTTCTACCCTTCCAAGCCCTCCAACTTGCTGTTTCTCTCTCCGAACTCCCTTCCAATCATCTCATCTCCCATTTTTGACCACACCTTTTCCATATACACCATCCACAGCCATCCCTACCCCCTACCCTCTCCGTTCTCTCTCATTTGGGCTTTTAAATGCCCCATTTGTGACTCAAAATCGTGTAGCCTTCTAACCTATCTCATTTCTCCCTTTTTACCTTCTGCATTCCCTGCCTTTTAGGCCTTTACAATCCCTGTTGAGGCTCAAGTCCGTGGAGAACCAAAAACTCCAGCCCCCGTTTCCCCTTATCCTCATTTTCCGTGGCTCTGTCCAAGCTTAGTACGGCTGCTTTCTTGGGATAATAATAAATGTATGTGGGGGATATGGCCCCTAGATTGGGTGTATCCTATGTCTTCCGGCACCATGTTTAGAATGTACGCAATTAAAAGTAAATTCTGAGATTTCCTTTTAAATTTCACTTAGAAATTCATTGTCCTGGGATTTGAAAATCCCATCTCACCCTTTTTCAATACAAGGCTCATTTTCCAAAGCCTATATCATTAATTTTAATCCCCACCCACCCTCCTACCAATCATGCCACTCCCAATCCCGAGGTAGGATTAGCAATGTAATTCTATTAAGTACAACTTAAGATCGTTGACCAAATAGACCTTTGGAATTTGGACCTAGAGCGGTACTTCGACAGACCTGACAGTATAGGAAATCCAACAAATTAAGAACGTGAACTCTAGAACCCCCTTAGTTGGTTTGAGTGTATGTAAAGTGATCGAACATAGTTACATTCATGCTCGAGGATAGATTTAATTAGTCAGCTTAAGTAGGTTGGAGCGAGACCTCGTTCTTTTGTTAAAACCCTTAATACTCATAGGCTTCTTCGATAACTCATAGGAAAGTTGTTTGACGTAGCAACTAGTCACGCTTAGAAGAAACTGATATATCCTTTAGATTTAATGTTAGATCAAATCAATGCATCCCTTAGAATTGCCTTCTCGAGGACTTATTACAACCGGGAACACGGAGTAGAGAGACGATATATATCAGCGAGGTATTCGCGGTTTGAATTGAATTCTCAATCCTGGTAGTTGCCAATGAACCCTATGCTCTGATCAAGCAGAAGGTCGGGATCAACTAGGATTAAGAACTGATACGATGATTTTCTGTCCTAGCTAGGCAGAAGGTCCATGTATCCGACTCAGACCCACTACACAACATTCCTTCCGTGTTGGCCCGACCACTTGCAACCAAAAGTTTATAACTTCGTCTTTGAGAAGTGTAAGAACATATAGCCAATAGAGATTTTCTTTTTAGGCCCAAGGAATTTCCCAAGTGAGCAACAGATAGTTAGGAATTAGGTCCCAAATCACATGCCATGATGACATACATTTTGTGCATATGAACGTAGAAAGATAGCCTGCCTGTTAGGCTTGACATGAGTACATAAGGTAGGTCGGGACCGTGATGATAGTCCTTCTTTGGTAGACTTAGGCATCTGGCCTCAAACTCACACCTGCCCCTGAAATCAACCACATTACCCATCCTTTTTAGCTCCTTTCGATACCCATAGATACCAATGTCATAATACACATCATCGATAAAAATAAGACCAACGTAGTGGGAGATCGCACCCCATTTCATGTCAAGGATAGGTCCTAAATTACACCTTGTTCCGATATACGGAGCAGGACATAAATCTTGAGCCTTAGGGGTGAAAAGATAAAGTTTTAAGAGGGGTAGAACATTATGAGCCCAATCTAGTTAGGTCACCTATTACACCTCTTTGATCTGGGTGGCGCAACGGAAGCGTGGTGGACCCTACCCCACTGGCCCAGGATCGAAACTGTGCTCATTGAATACTAACATTACAGAAGCCCCAGCAAGTTCTACTATGAGAAACCGCTTTAAGATGATCTAGTAAGATTTGATTCACCATTTCCTTGGACATAGATAATAACAAGGACTCTCTTAGACCAATGGGCAACTCAAGAAATAGGACATTTGAACCTTTCAATGATGGACATTCCCTGCGTCTTTAGAGTGATCGTACCACGGAGTTACTGAAATATACAACTGCGAAACATTCACGGCTTGACCCAATTCTCAATCATGTGCGACTACCAACAGACTCACTGCTGACGAGCAGAAGACTAGGATCCACTAGGATTCGGAAGGGATACGATGAGCTTTCTACCTTAGCTCGGTAGATGATCGATGTATCGGGATCAAGCCTACTACAATCATCTCTCCGTGCTGGTCAAACAATGAAGACAACTATCTTACTCTAAATTAGTGGGAATTGTCGTCAAGACTACAAATAAGTAAAGAAATAAATTGTAGCAAACCATTAGGGTATGAGAAATGGATAAAGAAATATGTTTTAAGGGGGGTAGACTAAAATGAACTAGGCTAATACATACCCTACCACGCGTAGGAACTCGAAATCAATAAGTCTTAGGCAAGTGAAATAATAAAAATCTTTCCTTATTACCCTTAGGTAATTTCGAGGACGAAATTTTATTTTAAGGGGGGTAGATTGTAACATCCCGAATTTTTGCCAACCTGGGATTAGACATCCTTAGGCAATGGGTAGATCCTAACACCTCATTAACTTGTCAGAACTGAATCCCAATGTCTAAAGCTGCCTTTGAACCCATTTCCTTCACAAATCTCACCCTTCACCATCTTGATCTTCCAATTTTTCTAAGAACTTTCACCCTAGACACTATCTTAAACTAGCTAAGTAGTATAACTTGGATCACTTTATACACAAACTACAAAGGACTAAGTACCACCTCAGACGGAAATCACTTAGGATTAAATCCTTTAGAAATGAGACAAGGTAACTAAGTGCTAAACTAGATTAGCTACGAAATCTGTTTGAATCGCTTTAAATACGATTTGCAAGACCCAAAACTTGTAAAATCATTGACGCTAGGTTACCCTAAAATCTAGGATCAAACTCATTACCCGACTGCTCTCGGGAGCACGTTGAAACTCCGTATCTGATCTAGACCGCACATCGGGAGTCCGAACAATACGAGGTTAAGGACTTGGGACCGCCTCGCTGGGCTTGACAACCATCTCGGAAATCAAATCTAGCCAGTGTCCCACGGCTGTTCGCTTGAGTCCGGAGCGAGAGAGTGTGAAAACACTTATTTCTTTCCAAAATAAATATCTTGAATAGTAATCTGAGACTTGTCGCTTGCGGATCAGTTTTAAGCAACCAGACCGTCAGAATTTGACCAAATTACACCCTCAGATCAGGAAAAATTTCATACACATTTACATGTACTCGGAATCTCCGATCGAGATCCGCTGACCGTTGAACTGAAACTGGTCTGCCACGTGTGATCTGAGAACCCTACTGGAACGAAAACTTAATGGAACATAGATCCGGTGTTAGTGAGCTTAAGTCCGACTTCTGGCTCAAAGAGGCCCGCCAGAAGTCCTCCGTTGAGCTGAAAAAGTTCCGCTTTGGTTATAACCTAAGTAAACCTTGTCCAGAAGTCTAATTCGGTGAATTTTTAGGCTATATAAGGACCTTAAACCCTCTCCCATTTCAGCCATACGAATTTGGATTTGAGAGAGAGAAAAGAGAGAAAATGTGGGAGTTGTGAGAGGATCTCCCTGCCACTCTTCCCTGCTGCTATCCATGCTCTACCGCTCCGTTCTAATCGCTTTCCCGGCGATTCCAGCTCCGTTTCTAGGTAAGAAACCCTAACCCTAATCTGTTTTACGGTTGTATAGGTTGTAGGTTATGAAATAGCTAACCTATTTCGTTCTCTAGGTTGCCAAACTGCCGAATACGGAAGCTTGACAAACCTATCGACTCCGTTATGATTCTACGACAAAAGGTACGGACTTTAAATGTATAAGTTATGGTTTTCAACGCTTTCAATGTCAGATAATGATAGATTCATGATCTGCATGCAATTACACATGTATAAAGTGCTTTCCGATTTCTGTTTCGATTAAAGATGTAGATTATGGAATTTTACATATTCTAGGTATTCGTAGAAAATACCGTATACGTATAAATTTTGAAAATGTGTTTGACATGATTATTTGTTGTGTGAATATATGATATATAGATAAAATACTTATTTGGCGAAAGGATTCGCCCAAATATATGTTTTACTAATATACACTATGTATGTAGAAATACTGTATTGTAGAAAGTACCGTATACATACATATTTTAGAGATGTGTTTGTCATGATTATTTGTTGAATAAATATATTATATATGTGTAAAATACTTGCTTGGCGAATGGACTCGCCCTAATACATGTTTCCTAACATACACTAAGTATGTTGAAAAAGTGTATGTTAAGTGTTTGTGAAAATGCTTGTGTGAGTAAGTGATTGGATGTTGATGCCTTAGGAGGGTGTTGAGATGGGATTCTCAACTACCTTAGAGACATGTATGATTTCCTCTATGAGGTTGTTTACTTAAACCGCTTATTTGTGTGATATATGTGTTTGTATTCCTATTTATGTAGTGCTTTATAACATGCTTTATGACATGCTTACTAACATGCTTGAATTACTTTGTTTATCATGCTTTACTCCACATGTTATGGATGAGAATTGATTGAGTTTGGGACTATTTCTATAGTCCAGACAGTCGGTACCAGATTTGAGATCGTGGCTGAGGTTCATGTCGTCACGTGGGATGTGTTTGACGAACCCAAGTCGTATGTTAGTTGGCGATAGTGGTTAGGCCACGTGAAGTGCTTGTGCACTTCATGTCGTCTAATTGATTGTGCGCTCGAGCTAGCCGAGCTCGTCAAGTAACCCGATCTGTCTAATGTATGTTCACCATATTTGGACGCTACTGTTTGAACCTAGGGTACCAAACTTACCAGTGAAATTCCTTTTAACCATGGTACCTCGATCCGCTAAGACTCATGAGCCGAGCATGGTGGTATGAGACACCGTGGTCGAGCTATCGGCCTACGCTGGGGCCACGTGCCTCCCCGTAGTGACCAGTGAGAAACCAGACTCGTGAGCTGATTATGGTGGTATGGGACACTATATTCGTGCTGTCGGCCTACATTGATAAGGTGATGGGAGAGTGGTGCAACGAATGCGTGCAATAGCCCTGACAGCCCTTTGTAGTGACCTCGAGCATACTCTGAAATCGCGGTGAACCTTATAGTTTTGCCGCGGTATATAGAGTATGAACTAGGTCTGTTTCTGTATAGTGATGAATCGTTTAAGAGGTGATGGGGGAGTGGTGTAACCTTTGTGCGTAACAGCCTTGGTAGCCTTTGCAGTGACCTAGAAAACACACCATTGTCTGATATTAACTAGGACTGACGACCCTAGAATGGATCATGTTTGGGAATGATACAAGTGAGGTACCTTAGTTTCCCAATCCTGCTGTTTGAAATGGACTAATAACAATTCAGTAATCATGCTCACCATGCATTGCATGTGCCTGGAAGATGTGGAGCACTGAGGGAAGAAAGCATGTCGCGAATGTGAGATGGTGTCGCACGAGGGAGGGTATGGTGAGGGCATACATCATGTCATTCATACTTGCATTAATAAGAGTAGTTAGGAGTGTTAGATTGTACTGCTTTATCATTACTGCTTGACTGAGTCGATAACATGTTAACCTATGCTTTATTGTTCCACTGAGTTAGCTACTCACTCCCACGTTACGGGATGGTGTTTCGAACAACCCACCAGACACTGTCTGATTTCAGATGGCGATGCTACTTCTGAGGCGGAGCTGGACCTTTGTAATGACTACGATGCCTGCTTGTATTGGTTGTCTTCTGACGGCTTCCTGTGAGCCGTGTCCTAATCGACGGGGCTTTCTGGGATATTGACTAGAGGACCTTACACATTTGGTATATTTTAGGATTGTACTTGTAATTATTTAACCTGATAATGTTATCACACTCTGGAGACTCATCATAGTTTATATATCTTATATATCTATCACAGTCTTCCGCTTACAAATTTAACTGTCTCTGGAGTATGATATCTTCAAGTTGGCTTAATCTCACTCATGTTCACTACTCTAATACAGTCAACATTCAATCATCATTCATTTTGTTGCATAAGTGATATTCTGGAACTCGAGAGTTGAGTTACTACTCGACCTTCGATTTTCGGGATGTTACATAAAAGCATGAATTTAACGCTCAGAAGTCACCAAGGAAAGGGACGGACCCTAGGGGACCGAGATCGAAGAATTTATACGTCAAAGATCCGAGAAAATTAAGTGATTGGGTTTAAACGGGCCTGAAAGTCGTCCAGAATGCAAGATCACAGGGTTCCCACCATCCGTTCGGCTCAAAGCTTTAATATGGCCTGAGGACCATAAATTAACTGTACACGTCGAATTTCAGCCATTGGATCCCTGTGGAAGTGGCCCAATGGACAGATCAGCGACCAAAATCCTGATTTGGGGCCCGCTTGATATCTAGAGATGCTTCAAATTTGGTCTCAACCCCATAAACAGGGTGGCAAAATGGATGGACAGAGCAGATTCCTCATTTGCATCACAATGGACCCCACTTAAGGGAGCGCACATGCACAGTGTGCATGCTCCAGCCGAGCACCGAAATTCAAGAATTCTTTAAAAATTTTCAAAATCCTCTGGCGGACGCACCACGTCCGGATGGGTTTTGATAATGGGCCTCACCCATCATCCAAACGGATGATCCAGACTGTTCATATGCTCTAGAAGGGGGCCAAGACCCTGGCCATGCTTTCCTTTTGGTCTCTTGCAAACGTATACACATGGATTGCCAGAAAACGAAGGATGAACGGTGAAGTGATTTTATATAGTGGACCGCACAAAAACCCGATAAAAATCACTCATTCCCTACTGGTTTTTTGCTAGGAATCTAATGGACAGGGTGAATTCTTCTGAAAATAGCACCGTGGGGCCCACCGATCATCGCAGCATGCCCTATTTTTCGCAGGCCCAACGTCCGGACGTCCGGCCCTCCATACGCCGTTGTGTGATTTTGATCACGGTCGGATCTATGATCCGGACCATCCAGAAGCTGCAAGAGGGAGTCTTTACCCTTACCATGAAGTCAGACTCCAAGAATAGACCGTCTATCGTCAAGAAATTCAGGCCAAACACACGTGGTTGCGAAACAGAGTCGGTTCTCCACCGACCGACTTCACCAGCCGACCTTGCTTCCTGTTGCTATAAAAGGAGACATTAGAGAGAGCTTTAGAATCATCTTTGGGACGTGGGAGCAAGGGAGAGAGGCCGTGGAGCATGGAAACAAAGGAGAGAGAAAAAAACGGTCGGCTTCTTCATTCTTCATCCTTTGTTATCCTTTCTCTTTGGTTTTTCTTTCTTCCCCCTTTATATTTTTAAGAGTTTTTAGTATGACTATGGCCCCATTTGTTAAATCTGAAGTCTAAAGCCTGAATCTGAAATCTGAAGCCTGAATCTGAAATCTGAAGTCAAAAAACATGTTTGGTAACTATGGCTGAAGTCTGAAAATTAAGTACTGAATTTGAAACAATCTGTTTGTTAACAAACATCTGAAATGTCTGAAATATGTTAATTTAACACATTTGCCCCTATCTATCTCCTGTTTGGAAATGCTTTACATTTGCCCCTATCACTCCATCTTGCCCTGCCACTATCCCTTGAAGCCACCGCTACAATAGTCTAGTACAAACTGAGAATTGTTTAAAGAAGAACAATTGGGTAAAAATATTTTAATAAATTTACTTGTAATTTTAATAAATTTACCTGATTAAAATAAATAGAAAAATAAAAAATGAAGAAAATCAAGTCAATCTTCAAAGATAGAGAGACTGTAATACCTGTCGAAGAGAAATATTTATAATCTTTTATAAAGATGCTAAAAAATAATTAATGATGCAATGGAGAAGTGAATGAGAAGCCTGTTGTATTTTAGAAAGAAATAAACATGAATTGGTACTACACCAGATGATTTCCCGCCAACTTCGATCTCCTTAAAACCGTTAGTACAACTTGGAGCTCGATGACCCCATATAGGCTTCTAACGCAGGAACTTCATGCGAAGAGGAGTGGCAACAGATTTTTTGCTACCTTTCTCAGGGAACTTACGTGGGACCCACTATAATGTTTGTCAGGAATCCACTCCGTCCATCCATTTTGTGAGCTAATTTTAGGAGATTAGACCAAAATTGAGAAGGATCCAAGACTCAAGTGGGCTGTACTAAAGGAAAAGGTATTTAGGGAAATTTCTACCATTGAAACCTCCCCGATTCGACAGTGATGTTTACATGCCATCCATACCGTTCATAACGTCATTCCTACTGGAATGAACTGAAAACACAAATATTAGCATGATTCAAAACTTCAGTGGCCCCACGAATATTTCAATTGTGGACGTTTAATTATCACGTTTTCGGCCCACTTGAGCATTGGATATGGTTCATCTTTGGCCTAATGTCCTAAAATGAACTCACAAAACAGATGAACGGTGAGGATTTCTCACAAACATCCCAATGGCCCCACCTGCGTTCCCAGCACAGAAACTTCCCGCGAAAGGCTTTCGGCAGGAAATCCACGTCCAAGATGGAAACGGATTGGCTACTCCCCTAGCCACTAGCCCGATCACTGATGGTCGGTGCTCTGTTAACCCTCCATGATGTATGTGTTTCATCCATTTTTACCGATCATTTTAGTGCTTCACCCTAAAAATTAGAGGGATATAAATCTCAGGTGGACCACACCATAGGAAAACAATAATGATTGGATATGCACCATTAAAATCCTCCTAAAGCCCACGGTACTATTTATTTGACATTCAATCTTTTTATTAGGTCATACAGGCCCAGATGAAGGGAAAAAATAAAGATCAGCTTGATCCAAAACTTTTATGGGCCCCAAAAGGTTTTTAATGGTCGATGCTCATTCAACACTGTTTCCTGTAATGTGGCCCACTTGAGATTTTGATATATCTAATTTTTTGTCCCATACCATGAAATGATCTGAAAAAATAGATGGATGGCATGGATGAAACACATACATCATGGTAGGGCCCACAGAGCACCGACCATCATCCATTGGCTGGTGGCAATGGAAGTAGCCAATCCGTTCACGTCCTAGACGGACGCGGATTTCCTGCGGAAGACTTTCGCAAGAAGTTCCCCCGCAATGATGCTGGGTGGGGTCCACTGCAATGTGTGTGATAAATCCATTCCATCCATACGTTTTGAGATATGAATTTAGTTTGTGATACCGAAAATGAGATGGATGAAAGACTCATGTGGTTCACACGAGAGGAAAATTTGGGGAAAGAAATTCCTACCGTTGAAACCTTCTTAGGCTCCACCTTGATGTTTTTATGCTATCCAAACCGTTTATAAAGTCATTCCCAATGGAATGAATTGAAAACACTAAAAATATAGCCTGATACAAAACTTTTATAGCCATAAGAATGCTTTAACAGTTCTTACTGAATTCCCACTGTTTTCTCTTGTGTGGCCCACTTGAGTGTTGTATACACCTAATTTTCTGTTTCACGTCCTAAATTGATCTCCCAAAACGGATGGACGGAATGGATTTACCACATACATTGTAGTGGACCCCACCCAGCAAAAATTCAGGAAAAATTTGCCATATTAACTTGAAAAGGGGTACTTTTGGAAGTAAAAATTTTTGTTTAATGAAAAATCACGGAGCGCATTCCGCATTCACCATTAAGCCAGACTCCAATCACAGAAAGAATTCAGTGAAAAACCACTTAGCGCTTTCCATCTTTCGCGTTAACAACGCATTAACAAACACCACTAAACATGGAAAATTTTCCCAATTCCGCGTAAGTGCATAAATTCAGCGTTAACAAACATAGCCTCTGCCAGGCTAAACCTCTTAGCTAGGGCTAAGAGGTGAAGCTTGTAGCGTGATGGGTTTAGTTCTATGTCTTCGATTCATGCTTTAATGAACAGACTTTCATTATAGTTTGATTGTGAGGAATATTCGTAGTTTTTAATGGTTTATTGTGACTTAAATTACAATAGATCTACGATAGCTTCAGGTATATTCTTTGCATTATAGAGACTGTGAACATGGGAGCCCTGATGTTCGTCATCATCTCATGGGCATGGTTGGATGACGGAACCTTTCCTAATGTTCTTAAATTCCTTAGATTAGATGTGGATTGGCTAAATTCTGTTGTTTGCTTTGTCTCATGGGCATGGTTTTGTAATGGAATCAATTCTAATTCTAATACCTCTCATCTCTTGAAAACTAGATCAAAGGATGTTTAGCTTGGTTTTTAATGAAATATCTTCCAACTGGATGAAAATAGGACTCTGATTCTAATTGTGTTCGTGAATCAAGCATAAATCTCCCTGATCTATACAAGTGGATCCTTGGAATCCCTAGTTTTCCACCTTTAAATTTTATAAGTTTTAGTTAAATTTATTCATCATTACTCTCTTACTTCTCCCTGATTTAGATTACATCTTTGCTTAGTTCTAGTTCAAGTTACTTTCAGATTACGTACAAGGTTCAGTCCCTGTGGATTCGACCTCGGTCTTATCGAGATTATTACTACATCACAACCCTATACTTGGGGTGTGAACACAACACATGTACATGCATGTGCATAAGGCCCACTTAGATATTTGGAAAACTTGCACTTTAAATTTCAAAGCCTAATCATGAAAGGAAGCTTTATATTAAAGGAAATTAAGCTAAAATATGCAAGGAAAGAAAGTCTATGTAAGATATATGGTTTTTATGATGGGACATGAGAACGAGTTTATAAATAAGAGACTATTAACCCTCTCTATTCAAGTTCGAAATATATAGGGCTACCCATATTTTTCACAATCCAAGCTATGGAATCATGACTATCAATTAAAATTTAGAAATTAACATTTGGTATTGTGTGTGCGAATAAGTGATCAATAAAAAAAATTACATGAATGTTTTGGTCCGCTAAATAATATGAAAATCACATCACAAAGAACATCGTTGTGGCCATGGGTAATCGGTAATTACATAATGAATGTGAAAGGCATTGAATTTTACATCATGGCTCATATGCCATCTCATCCTTACATCCAAGGTGTTGAACAAATTTGCATCATCTATTTGAAGTGCAAATTTGGACAATCCATGTTGATTATCTACTGGACGTTGGGCCATCCATGATGTAGAGTGGGTCGTGGACAATTTCATGGCTAAGATGGATCAGAAAATACCCGATCGGAAGTGGAGGTGATCCAGATTGTCAGAACTTAAAACGGACGTATCTCGCAAACCAGAATGAGCTATCAGACGTACCATATATGACTTTGGGGTAGGACGAGCTACTTTAGCCCACGCAGAATTTGCAAAATACCATCAAATTGACGGTCAAAATCTTTTTTTTTTTTTAATTTCATTTTTACTATTTATAGTAAGTTTTAGTTTGAGTATAACTCTTCATTCGTTGGGCTTTATGAGTTGCGCACACCACGAAAAGTGCTTAGAATAATTAGGAGAACATCATGGTTCGGCCAAATAGGGCACTTACTATTTTTGGCTAAAAACCATGCACATTAGCGGAAATCACAACCGTTTATAAATAGTAAGTTTACTAATTATAGTAAGTCACGATTTCTAGGAGTTTTAGTTGCAGTTTGATTCCAAAACTTCTTTCATCGCTTAGTATCCCTATTTAAAGGGGTGTAAACTTGTTTATTTAGAGATCAATTAATTTACAAATTTTCATGAATATTATTTCTATTTTCTTGCCTTTTCCTTGTGGATTTGATTAGTCTCCATGAGGAGTCCAGAGAAGCTTCGTGGATTCGAAGTAGTTATCCTTGAGGAAGACGATGATTGACCTCATCACACTCATCCCTGCGTCAATCCATCTACGAACATAAATTGCCAAAGCCAAGGTATCTTGATTGAGGTTGTTTGATGGATTTGAAATGCTCAATTACTATTGGACATTTACTGTTAAATCTATACATTCCAGATTGCAGAAGCACCATGAGACCATTGAGTTGATGTTAATAGTTTAAAATAGATAAGCCACTCTAAACACTTGATGGACATATCTCAACTACCCATAATTGTTTAATATAGATAGAAAACTTAATTAGATCCTTTGTTATTAGGCATTCATCATTATGTTCCATCCTATATAATCCACATTCACTACAAGAAATATGGTTTTTACCTACGAAACTTTTACCTACAAAATATGGTTTTTCGTGGGTAAAAGGTTTTCCCCTCAGACTTTTAATAAGGAATTTGCCAACGAAAAGTATCGTGGGAAAATCAGACTTTTGCCTACGAAAATTTTTGTTGGTAAAAGTGGCTTTTCTTGTAGTGATTGTATTTACTTTGTTGAGCAATGAAGAATTATACTTAATGTGTCTAATCAATCCATGCTCATATGTCCAATGTGAAGACATCACCCTTTCTAAAACATCTTAAAGAGTAGAGAAATTCACTATTCCAGATGATTATATGGTGTAAGAACATGACATTGGCATTAATGATAATTATTCGATCACATTTTAACAAGCTATAAAAGTGCCAAAATTCTTCTAACCACATCAATGGCCAATGGGCGATGGAGAGGGATGTCCATGCCTGTTGGGCTCTCATACCAAGCCCACACGAGCTAGCTTGGGTTTAATTTTCTGGCCCTTGAGAGTGGACACCTAATCTTTGGGACCAAAAAATAAAAGAATTGGCGTATGTACTTAAATTTCAGGCCCAAAGTTTAAATCAGCTGGGCTCAATCTGACCTAATTAACCCAGCCATATTAATTCTAAAACTTGCTAACTCAGCGAGATTTCGTGCAGGAAACTCAAATCTGAGAGTGACCCAACTGAATCATGCACCAGCAAGGCTCAACAAATCGACTTGATAATTCAATTGAATTAATGCAACTTGTTCACTTTTTTGTTCTTTTTTTTTTTTTTTTTAAATAAAAATAAAAAAAATTATAGTTATTAACTATGGAGTCGACCCAACCCAACCCAAATGAACATCGAGCCGAATTGATTCGATTTTTCTGGTTTTTAAATTACGTACGAACCCAACCTACACATGGCCCATTGACAGGAAGTCTAGACCAGAGCCCGACCTGTGACCCAGAAGGCACCGACATGTGGGCCTAACCCATTAGCAATCTGATGCAGGGATGAACGTGATGAGGTTGATCACCGTCTTCCTTAAGGATAACTACTTCGAATCCATGAAACTTCTCTTAACTCCTCACAGAGACTTCTCGAATCCATGAGGAAAAAATAAAAAATAAAAATAGTATTCATGAAAATTCGTAAATTGATTGATTCGTATAAATAAGTCTACAACCCTTTAAATAGGGATACCAAGCCTTGGAATAAGTTTAGGAATTAAAATAGAACCAAAACTCCCTAAAATTCACAACTTACTATAAATAGTAAATTTACTACTTATAGTAAGTGTCCTACGTGGCTTATCCACGCTATTCTCCTAATTTTTCTTAACACTTGTCATGTTGGACACTACTCCTAAAGCCCAATGGATGAAAAGTTACAATCAAACCAAAACTTACTAAAAATAATAAAAATAGAAATAAATAGGGAATTTGACCGTCGATCTGATGGAATCTCGCAAATTCGGTGTGGCAGCCCAGCTATGCCTAGTTGGTTGGATAAAGTAGCTTGTCCTACTCCAAAATCATATATGGTATGTCGAGTAAATCATTCTGGTTTATGAGATATGCATGTTTTAAAGTTCTAACAGCCTTGATGACTTACACCTCTATCAAGCCTTCTCTGATCCATCTTGGACATGAAAGTGTCCGCAACCCGCTTACATCACAATCTTACTCAAATAAAATACAAAAACAACTAGAATATATATATATATATATATATATATATATATATATATATATATATATATATATAACTATTTAGAACTTGATCATGTATGACAAAGTACAATCCAACCAGGAAACAACTTAATCAATGAAAACATAATGCCATGTTCAATCCCCATTTTTCTCTTGGGATCTAACATTGCATGTTACATAAATCCCAAGTGCCACCACCACAGTCACAACCATTTTCCTGGGCTTGTTCAATCAAAATAAAAAAACCACCTTCACCTTGCTTACAACTTTCAGGTGTGTACTAGCGGGTGCCTTTAAGGGTTCGGGTGGCTGGGAGGTCTGGGGGTTGTGTGCTGGCTTGAGTGGCCTTTTTTGGCATGGTCACGTAGAGAATTCCGTTATCGAATCTCGCATGGATATCGTTCTGGATACAGTATTCTGGCACGTGAAAGTCCTTGCAGGAGCGGATCCATTTGTTGCCATCGATCAAACGTTCTGCACTGATCTTCATCTTGCCAAAGGCGTCAAGTTGGAGTTTTAATTGCTCTTTTTTGAATCCTGGAGTCAAAATGCAATTGATTAGAGCTTACTAAAATTAGTAGCATTGTGCTAAAAAATGGAAAGCTTTTGGTGGGCCAGGGCTTAACCTGTTTGAGCCTGGCCCATCATATTATGGGCTTGCTTTTATGGCCCAGACCCAAATCTAGCTGATTCTGGCCCATCAATTTTTTGGGCTTGAAAATAGGCCAACCGAGGTTTACTAATTCCATGTAAAAACTTCCAAATTCACATGGTGGCCCACATGATGTTTGGGCCGGCCAGATTTTTGATATGTTTGACTTTCACGGTGGTGTGACCCTTAGGTAGGTTGGATGACACACACATATAATGCGGGGGCATTTTCATGCCAAGCTCGAGTGGGGTGGCTTGTGAGACGTAGGGGCATACTCGGGGTGGGCAGCACGCGTAACCCATGGATTTGGAGTAGTGTGAGGTGGGTAGCTCATGTGAGGTGGAACTCATGGATTTGGGGCCTACGAGGGGGCAGAACCCATAGATTTTGGGCCCATGAGGAAGGTTCGGCTGATGACCTAACTCATGAATTTGGGGCCTGGGCTACGAGATGAAGGGATTAATTCGTCATGCTCTATTCATTCGAGCTTTTAGAGCAAGTGTTAATTGCCCTACATCAAATTGATATCTATCTAATTAGTTCCTACTGAGGATTTAACCCATGAATTTGGGCCGGTTCTCCTATGACATGGCTATAAAAAAAGTGGACAATTGAAAGTTCAAAAAAAAAATATATGATAATTGACTAACAATTACATGTGGCCCACATGCCATGCGCATTGGCACATTTTGGTAGAGTATCTATCTAAATGGCCGGATTTATTATTTAAAAAAAAAACCTGGAAATCAACACTAGACGTCTGATCAATACCCGGAAGGTTGATGACGACGATATCAGATCCATCCTCCCTTTTCCAATCAAACAACGGCTTGAAATCCTCGTAAGTGCGGGCCGTGTTAGCTTTGGACATTGTTTTCTCTCTCCTTAAAATTTCCGTATTAAGAGAAGGCAAGAAATGTTTTTGAACGAGGGACTTGAACTTGCATGGATTTATATAACATTACCTGCACTC
This sequence comes from Magnolia changhungtana, assembly GCA_030180095.1. Classification (NCBI taxonomy): domain Eukaryota; kingdom Viridiplantae; phylum Streptophyta; class Magnoliopsida; order Magnoliales; family Magnoliaceae; genus Magnolia; species Magnolia changhungtana. The sequence continues at coordinate 690,229 of JASAUF010000599.1, read as the reverse complement.
GTTTGGATGACAAATTGCAATTTGGGTTTTCTTCCAGAGTGAACAATTCCTTTTTCATTGCTTAATCTTATGGGCTTTTTGGCACTTGATTGGACCATGCTTTGGTCTTGTGGTTACCTCTTTGGATGGGCAAAGTTGAAACTTCTTGTTTGGCTTACACTCCTTTTGAATTCCCTTGAAAGTTCACAAGCATTTTGAAAATGGTGGTGACTCTTCCTCTTCATGTGTAGTATTCATGTAAGGCTATCCAGACCATCCAAATTGTGGGACACGTTGTGGATGGAGTGGGTTTTGAAAATCACGCTGTCCAAGCAATCCTAACCTTCCAAGTGATAGATATTAAATGAATGGTTAAAAATACAATAGTGAGTGGTCTAAATTCCAAGTGCAAAATCAGATGGTTATTATCATTTGTTCGGTGTATAATTTAGGTCATGTTCCGGACAACTATGTAAGTGTACGGTGAAAGAGTCCCAGATTATGAAATCTGGGCGAGATTTTCAAAATCCCGGCATTTTTTTAATTTTATCGATAATGAAATAAATATTTAGAAGTGTAAATTAATTCATTTTTACCTATATTTTAATTTTTTAAATTATTTATTTAAGTGTTAAAATATGAAGAAATTCTCATCATGAGAAATTGCCTAGATTTTTCACCATGGGTTGTATTCATTAGCACAGAGCTCAGGATTCTCATGGTGGTTCCAAAACTGAATTTATTACTTTAGAAATGTTCAGATACATTGGTAGCACCATAGGTTCTTATACAGCTACTTTTCTCAACATGTCATGTGTGTAGAATATCCAATTCATTTAAAAGGTGTCACGCACCATTATTATCAAATCAGGCCAATTCACTTCTTGAGCCGGACATCGTTAAAATTAGTAGCTAGATAGTTAATGGTGTGATCTAAACTATTCTGAATGGTTCTACAGACATAGAAATACGATGTGATCTAAGATGAGAGATAATGGGGTAAGATTAAAATTTAATTTTGAAAAATTATATTGAATTCCACCATACTTCTATTAAAAATCTAATAAGGTAATGGCCCGTTCGGAGTGGCTCGGCCCCTGGCATGGCTAGTAGCCATGGTTCTCTGGGCTCTCCCTCATGCGATAGAATCTTTTAAGTGTTGTTTTCAGATGTCTTAAATTTGTAAATTCAACTGTTTTTCGATGCCAAGTTCGATGTTATTGGCCAGGCTTCGATGTCATCAAGTATTTTCAGATTTTCTCCAGTTGGTCAATGGACTAACTGGGTAATATTTCAATGCCATCGAAGAGTGTTCAATGACATCGAAGGATAAGTTTGATGCCATCAAAGATGGCTCGATGCAATCGAAGAAAATTCAATTTTCATATTTTGTCGCTGGAATGTTTTGATATTAGTTCAATGCCATCGAAGTGGCTTCGATGTCATCGAAGGTTAAGTTTCAATGACATCAAAGTGTGTTCAATGTCATTGAATGGTTACACGTAGATTTACATAGAATTGCGATTTTGTAGGATTTGTTTCATATTTCGATTGTGATTCTTCCAAATGCCATATATTTGGTTACAATCGGGATTATGAGGTATCCAAGGCATTTTAATTCGTTCTAGGGTTTCAAGTAGGGGTGCACACGGGTTGGTTTGGTCCGGTTCTAGGGTGAAATCGGAACCAAACCATTCCTAACAGTTCTACGATTTTCGGAATCGGAACTGGACCGTTAGCACCCTAGAACCGAATCGGAACTGGACCGTGAAAAACGGTTCGGCTCTGAATCGGTTCCACGGTTCCAGCGAGGGACGGCCGGAGAGGAACGGCCAACGAGAGAGGGATGGTCAGACGGTCAGTGAGAGAGAGAGAGAGAGAGAGAGAGAGAGAGAGAGAGAGAGAGAGAGAGAGAGAGAGAGGGTAGGAGCGAGAGAGATTGGGCCCTGGGCAATTGCATGACGGCGAGAGAAAGAGAGATGGGGATGGAAAAGCTGCATGCATCACGCAATAGGGTGAAACAAATTAGGGTATTTTTTTTTTTTTAAATCTCAAGTTCAAATCAATGGTTCGGATCCAATGTTTGGATCAACAATTCGGATCCACAGTTTGGATCAACAGTTCGATTTACGGTTCGGTTCTACATGATCCTAAACCGGAACCGTATCCAATGGTTCTTGAAAATTTGGAATCGGAACCAGAACTGGAACTGGTACAGTCTAGAACTGGACCAAACCGGACTGTTGGATCAGTTTCAGTCCAGTTCCACGGTTCTACCAGTTCGATGTGCACCCCTAGTTTCAAGGGTGCAGCTCGGGTTGATTTGAGGTTGTTCGGATCGGATAATCTCTTTAGTCTTGTATTTTTCTACTTTCATAGTGATATCCATCGCTTTGTGCCATAGTTTTTTCTCACAAGAATTTTTCCACGTTAAATTCAATGTGTTTGCATTGTGCTTGCTTGGTGTGATTGTATTACTTGATTCATCTCTGTGTGCTTCTGTGGTCCCCCAACAATAAGGAGGTGGTTAGGGTTTCAAGAGGAGCATCATACGATAGTACTCTACTACTATATAATACTTATGTGTATTCTACTATGAAGGAAGCATGTCACTACTACAAGAAAACTGGCCTTTACCGGCGGTCAAAACCACCGGCAAAGGCCCATAAAACCGCCAGCAAAGCCTTTGCATGTGGTTAGCTAACAGCCGATAAAGCCTCGGTCGATAAAGGTTTTACCGGCAGTCATGTTCCCTTTACTGGCGGTTGTGCTAGTCATCGCTGCATGTGGGATTTACTGGCGGTTGTCCTGGTCGCCGCTTCATGTGGGATTTACTGACAATTTGTACGGTACATTGTGGTATTTGAATTTTTGGATCCAAAGCATATTTATACTCAAATGTCTTGATCCATGTGGGATTGATTTAACCTTACTAATACTTCAATTAGCATTTAGGCACATAGCTGGATTGAAGGGAATGCGTTTGGTGGCTCCAAAATCACAACTTAACCTACATTACTTGCTCCTAATTCCATAAAATGATGGACCTTATCATTGACCCTTTTGGTCAAGGCCCACCTGATTTCACATTCCTCCTAGGAAGTAGATTGTGCCTAGTGATTGTTTTCGTATAAAAAAAATACATGCCTATGTGGCCCTTTCACATGCATCGAGCTGCCGCGAATAATATTTACAATAATAAATTGAATACTTTCAAAAATAAATAAATAAATAAAATCCATCGATCTATAGCTCCCATTCATCCATGTCTAAAACCTACAAAACAAAATAGCAAAAAGAAATTAATTGGTATCAGAGTTAGAGATTGGAATTCAACTTAATATTGCATCAAAATACATATTAAAGCAATCAAAAACTTACTTATCTTGTACTTTGTGGCCACCTGATCACGGAATCAACAGGGATGATGATAAAATGGTGGACCTGATAATGGGCCACAAAGGGGAAAATTGAAAGAAAAAAACATCAATTTTTCCAAAAATAATACCACTTGCACTCTAACAATAGTTTATTAGCTTATCATGATATTTACATTTTCAATCAAGCGGAAAATTTAGGTGTCGTAACATCATTTATCCTTTAAAAAAAAGAGAGAGAGAGAGAGAAGAAGAAGAAGAAGAAGAAGAAGAAATGCAGAACTTGGCTACGTCTCCTAAAGATGACAATTCTATCAAATGTGATACATATTAGTCACCAAGTCAGGATTATTTAATATAATTTCATTATATGATGACTTATCAGCACTGGTTCCCAAAATCACATGTAACTTGAGTTTTTATTTATTTACTTTTTTTTTTTTTTTTTCAAAAAGGGTGGGACAATACATATAACTTTGTAGATTTGAAAAATTCGACAACCATACATACAGGTGGGCACCACTAAAAGAAATAGGTCTCAACTATCGAATAATCCATGCAAAAAATCAACAAACTTCACAACAGAGCCATATTGACAACCACAAAGTGGTGATTGAATATAAATGAAAGAATTAAAAAGCTTATGGATGAAAAATTACGTCTCCAATGAAAGGAAAAGGTTGGGCTTACATTCTTTTCTTGACAATAAATGAAAGCTAATTGTTTAGATTAAAATGGTGTTTAGGGCTCAAACATCCCTTCAGAGGATGTATCCAAATGGCCCCATAATTAGATTCAATAATCACCGTAACTACAATACTAATAACACCAAATTGTGATAACCATAAACCTCAACAATATCTTGAGAAAATCTAAATGGAACATAAGCAAATTCTGAAGAACATCATCAACGTTCAATTTCGTGAAATCAATTTCAGCAACTATAAAGAAAGTATACTGTCGATTCAACCAAAACCTCAAAACTTAAGCATTTAGAAGACTTACTAATCCTAAAGTAATGCAATTATAAGCTCAAGCAGACCAAAGGAAGATCATCAGCTAATTTTTATTGCTATCTTCAGCATAATTTTTCTATGGGCTCTCCATTTTCTCCAATGATTAGTAAAATACAGTTCTTAGAATTCTAATATGCGAATTGCCTTGCCAAAGATAGAAACTTTTAGATTTATGAAAATTACCATTGGTCTGTCACTGAAATTTCTCCAAAAAAAAATAAACAGTATATTTGTTGTTTTTTAAATCTGCTTGGGACGGGTTAAGGCTCAATAGCAAGAACACCTGAGTCAGCCAACTGAATTCCATTCCAAGTTGCCTAACCCAACCCGACCTGAATTCCTCTGTATTCGACCCTAAACTGACGAAACCCAGGCCAGTATTGTTGCTGATGTTAATTATGAGAAATGATTCAATGATCTCAGTGTAATAGTGTCCTAGTTGCATTGAGATACCAACCCAATAGATTGATCTACATTGTCCATCAGGTCTTATACCGATTTCATGGGCTGTTGTGAAAAAAATTACATCGATTGAATGATTCACCTGCCTATAAGTTGACCTTGTTTTTTAAGCCATTCATATTTGGAAGACATGGATGGGATGGTTAGGATTTCCTAATAAAAGTGATTAGTTAGTACCATAATTGATCCATGATGGGATTCAACAAATAGACAGCCAAAAATGTGCACAGAAGTAGACATGAAATTTTTCAGTGCAATCATTTCACAATACTTGATGCAAATGAAAGCAAAACACACATTTTGATGGCTTGCATGTTTTGACAAGAACCTTACTATGGACCACCTTCAGCATAGAGGTATGGTGATCCCCACTTGGTGCATCATGTGCACATTAGCAGAAAAGAGTTGGTTGCTTATTCACAGTGCGTATGTTCAGAAAGTATGGAACGTTGTTTTAGCAAAATTCCATGTGCAATGAGTCCTACCTCTGCCAGATCGTATTGACCCTCAAATTTATACTACAAAATCAAGAAATTCGAAGAAGAAAAAAAGAAAAAAAAAAAAGATTAGGAAATTTCATACCTTGATAAGAGAAGGTTCATGGCCATTCCAAAAAATATGTCTGGATAACATCCAAGCCTCCGTCTTTAGCCTTCTGAATAAGGCCATTCCACATCTTATATATAAAAAATAAAAATAATAATATAAATAAATAAATAAATAAACCCCCCCCCCCCCCCAAACAAAAATCAGACAGAAATTATGGAAATGCAAAGAAGTGAAGAATCTAAGGACACCCACCAAGCACACTTTGGAATTGGAAATGAGAATCCTCCTCTGCCCATTTATGATTATAGCCTTAAGTTCATATGTCACAAAGCTTGTGGCCGAGGCAAGAAAGATAAATAACAGTAAGTTGGTGCTCAAGAACAACAACAGTCTGTCTCTGCTGCTGCTGCTGCTTGGATGGACCATTCCCCGAAAGGCTCCATAATTGGAGATTCTAGCCATCAAATCTTTGGCTTCTCTCCCATTGAACGTGATTGCTGGTTCACTTCTCTTATCTCTCTTTGCAGGACAACTGTCTTGATGGTATCATCTTTCCATTCTGGGAGGATTGTTACATTATGGTCCACCCACGTTTGGGGCCAATAAAACAATGGTCCATCCATGTCTAGATCACTTAACCATAACCCCATATGTACAAGCCTCATGTAAAATTGGGTTGTTCCATTGAATGAGAACAGTCAATGGTCCAAATCCACCAAACAAATGCTCATTAATCAGAGGTAAAGATTGTTAAATCAATCTGAAATTTGAATGTTGACCTATCTAAATCTAAAGTGGGTCCAGTAACAATGCCAGTTCATTTCTCATGCCATTTGGGAATCTACAAGGCACCATTGGGCAATGCTCCCAATATGCTTATTCTTACATGATGTCCTTGAGTACCTTAGCATTTCATGGAGAAAAAGAAAAACTACATGAATATGTTGATCATGTAGAAGCACATGAAGATCCATATATTTCAGGAGAATATTTATACACAATAGGGACTACAATTCAATGACAATGGAACAATGTACCTTTTCTAAGGGAAGAGATCCCAATATATGTGTACTCAAGTGGGTTCGGGTGCATGTATGAACTTCCAAATTCAAATGTAACTTCTAACAAAATCTAGTGGATATGAATTCAGTGTAGAGAGCAGATATAAAAGGCAATATTGGACCATTGACCTTTCTTTGAAGGCCATAAATGAGGAAAGTGAGGTTAGAATCAGCATGAGTGAAAGCACAATCCGAACACAAAATAGATCAAGTCCTCTAGCCACAGCCAAATGTTAGAAGTTAAGCAATTTAAGGCCTATACATGAGGCATACAAGGATGTCAACAGATCAAGTCCTATAATCCCCATATCACAGTAACACGTCCGAGCCTTGCCGTGTCACTTGCAATAGCTGCACATCAAGAATGTCATTCTTGCAAAAATAGTTTTCTTATGTGAGAATCTGTAAATACAGAAGAAAAAAAAAATTTGTTATTCCATGATTGCCTTCTTTTCTTAATTTCCAAATAACTCCACATAAAAGAAATTAATTGGTATCAGAGTTAGAGATTGGAATTCAACTCAATATTGCATCAAAATACATATTAAAGCAATTGAAAACTTACTTATTTCCAAGAACCGAATGAAGGTTGACAATGATCCGCTCTTCTTCACTGGAGAATTTTGCTCTCTTGATATCAGGCCTCGGATAATTCTACAAACATATTTCAATAAAAGCTTGAATCTTACGATATGACACGAAAGAACACTACCAAGCCATCATAGGCACTTCAAATAATTCAAGCACAAGCTTGGAAATATCATCCAAAGTCGAAACAAAACAAGAAGTTATGATTCAAAAACAAGACATAATTTTCCAAATTATTAAGTCTTGTGTCCTTGCCTCTTGGATCTCAACTAAGAATGAAGTTCATGTTTCATCTCATGGCTGCTACGGAGTTCTACACTAAAAAACAAGCACACATGTGTAAAGAAGCACACAAGTACAAAAGTACAAGTTCATGTTTCATCTCATGGCTGCTACGGAGTTCTACACTCCAAAACACGTGTAGAATATGTGTACAGAAGCACACAAGTACAAAAGTCTTAAGGAAATGCTAGGATCTCTAACCTTGGGAGATTATGAAATGGCCCATCCACAGTGGAGCCCAACAGACCAATGTTCTGGATAAAAGAACTATCAGCATGATCCTCTAGGCAGATTGAATTCCTAAACTAAAAAGAGAGACACATCCACGCTCTCAAACACATAGGAGAATGCAACTATAACTTAATAACTGAATAAGATATTGTTAGAGCAATGGATGAGTAATGAATTGCACAAGTAATTAAATGATAACATTGTTAATAGAAGAGCATAATTTAAAATTGCTTGTCCTAAGCAAATACCTATATGTCATCGCTAGTTGAAAACATGAAGGAATCATTTGAAGAACACTAAGGAAATCCATCTCTTCAAGCTGACAAGAATTAGATTGTGAGAACCAGAATATCTCATTTATACCAAAACCCTACCAGTATTTCAAAATCTAATAATAGGGAAAGAGCATATTCAGTTAGAATGGTGCAGGTCTGAACAAGCCAGGGGATTACACTTACAATTATCTTGATCTTGTAAGCTTCCAAGAAGGGATGTCTGCTATCCGGTAGAGGACATCAAATACCTTCTTCCGAAGATTGCAAAAGAAATGTAAGGATCATTCATAACCAAAATTTATACACCGTTTTCTAAAATTCAACCTCTAATGGATGATCATAACCAAAATTTATACACCATTTTTTGAAGACTCCAAAAACCTAGTTTCCCACATATTTGTAAGAAAAAAAAAAAACTAATTTGTAGATAAAAGAAGGCCGCAAAAGAAACAGGAGTACTGACCTGCATATCCCGTCTTTTATCGAAATTCCTTTCAAGGCAACATAGGTCGTGCTGCTATATATATGATTCAAAACCATCCAAGATTTTCAAACTTGGTTTCTAGTATCCAAACATATACAAAGGAAAAGAATAAAAACAAGAAAAAATATACAAAATACACAATCTAAAAATGCATTCCATTAACCTGCAAGCAACAAAATGAAATTGAAAATTACAATGGACATACATTTTGCATAACCAATCTGTTCACACCCCAAGTATAGGGTTGTGATGTAGTAATAAACTCGGTAAGATCGAGGTCGAATCCACAGGGACTGAAACCTGTACGTTATCTGAAACTAGGTGGAAGTACAACTATACTAAGATAAAATCTAAATCAACTGTAAATTGAGGAATAATGATGAAATAATTATTTCAAATCTAAAGAATTCAAAGAAAGGAAACTAGGGATTCAGAGAATCCACTTGTAGAGATCAGGGAGATCTTATGCCTGCATCAAGAAATCAACTGGACTTAGAGTCCCATCTTCATCCAGTTGAAGAATATAACCATGAAAATCAAACTGAACTTACTTGATATAGTTTTCAAAGAGATGAAAGGTATATGAATTAGAATGGATTCCATTACCAAACCATGCCCAAGAGACAAAGCAAACAACAGAATTAAACTAATTACCAACCAATCACATGTATGAAGGTTAGGAAGGGTACTGACATCCAACCATGCCCAGGAGACGATGGTGAACAACAGGGCTTCCTGACGTCATAAACATAAAAAGGCAACAGAAATTCTCAAAGTCATCGCAGACCCATTGTAATTTCAGTCACAACAGACCATTAAGAACTAAAAATTTTTCATAATTAAATCAAAATCCATTCAGTCTAAACAAAGGCACAAGCATAGATTCTCCCATTACGCTACAAGCTTCACCTCTTAGCCCTAGCTAAGAGGTTCAGCCCAACATGAATGGGCTGGATCCCTTAAACAAATAAAATAAAATAAAATAAAAAGAAACACTCTCTCTTGTGGGGCCACGTCCCAGGAAGGAGCAATCCATTCTCTCTTCTTGTCTCTCTCTTTTATAACTGTTGGAGGTTGGCCCAGAGCGTGGAGAGGCGATGAAGACTCCTTTTCGCAACAGGGAAGTCGGCCGAAGATTTCGCACTCCTTTCACAGTAGTCTCGCAACAGAACGCAACCAATCTGCGTTTGGCAATGAAGTTCCGGCTACAAGGGCTCCGGTTGCAAGATCTGAGCCATTCAGGATCTTTGGAGCTGATCGTCCACCCCCTGACATGAATTTGGACGGTTCGGATTGATCAGATGGGCCATTCTAGTGGGCCATAACATCCTATTGCGTCCGGTTTTTACGGACGCATGGCCTGCGCAGAAAGTTGCGCTGTGATGATTGGTGGGCCCCTGTTCAGCGTCGGTGAGAAAATCCACTCCATCCATTAGCTTCGTGGCGAGATTTCGGGTGGGAATGAATGGTTTTGGAGTGCTTTTGATAAGGCCCACCTACTTGATCTTACGTCCGTCTTATCTGTGTTTGAAAGATTGGGGACCCATCTCGCTGTTTCTTGGAATTGTGCCACCTAGGCGGTGATAATAGGGTCGGTGGAATTCCAATGGACGGTCCGGATCGGACCGTCGCTACACGGTGGTGGCCCACCAGAATCCGTCCGAAGCTCTATTTCACGCCAGCGGAAAAAAACGTTTCCTATTTTGAAGAAGAGACTCGGTCAAGCCGAGTTTGACTAGTTCGAGCGGTCCGGTGTAGCGCCAGCACACAAGTGCTTTATGCACATGCTACTCGGGTGGGGTCCACTGTGATTCATTCTAAAAATCTGATCTATCCAATCAGTTAGTCTCCCCATTTAAGGCGTTGAGACCAAAGTTGAAGCATATCTTGTGTTCAAGTGGGCCCCACTTAATGAATTAAGGGGCTGATCTGGCAGTTGGGCCTCTTCCACAAGGGTTTGAGATCTGTAATTCGACGTGTACGGTTAACTTGTGGTCCCTTGGCCATGTATGAAGTTTCGAGTCAAACGGATGGTGGGAACCCTGTGATCTTGCATTCTTGACCAATTTTGGGCCACTTGTGCTTCAGTTTCTTGATTTCCGCGGATCTCTGGCGTGTAAATTCGTTGATCTTGGTCCCATGGAGTCCGTCCCTTGCTCTGGTAAATTCTGAGAGTTAAATCTCAGCTTTTAACACCTTATTTCGATCCAAGCTCGTAAATAGACTCTGCATCACAAACACGATTAAATCAGGCCATTAAACAGTATTATGCTCATAAAAGTAGGCAATAACTAGGGTCTAATATGCAATATTTGACCCTCAACACAATCCATAGAAATAAAGAGGTAATCTGAAATTTGAAAGTTCTCGAGACATACCTCTGAAATTCAAAATTGCAACCAAGGCCACAAGCTTGGCAATCTCGTTCAATATAGTCAAACTTGTTTTAAGGTTGGACTAAGACCCATTAACTTAATAAAGCAAAAATAAGACTTAATCATGATTTCCTTCTTTTTATCAATTTAAACATGAAACACACAAATAAATGCTTGGACACTACCAAGGTGTATTTTGAACATGAATTCTCAATAGACGACTCAAAAGAGAAGAAACTCATGAGCATAATACAAATCCTAAAAATGAGTATCAACCTAACAAAAATATCATGATAAGCATAGTTTCCTACTAAAGTTAACTAAATAAAGAAGTAGCACCATTAACTAACTTGATCAAGTCCTAAAAGTTAGCAAGCAACCACCAGCAAAACAACACGAAACTGAGAAAAAGCACCTACAAGAAACCACCTGTAAGAGAACAACAAAACTATTGGCTGTCCAAATATAAGCATACTTTATGCAAAACCAAAGAAATTACATCATGTGCCTGACAGGTGGTCAAGCAGGATTATCTGATTATCAGACAGCCAAATCATGGATAAGAAGAAAGCTGGAATATTAAATCAACTTGGTTGTACATGAGAAAAAAAGAAGCTAATTGGATCCTCTTTTATGGAATATGCATATTACCTACAACAAAACCTTAATGTAGATCGGCCCGAGTTTGGCCCATTTAAGTCATTGGGTCTAAAAGCAAATAGGGCCTTTGATTTCAGGCCCATGCTTGCACATTAACATTATACAAGGGCCTATAATCCTCCACTTGAGCATCAGTATAACATTTTGCAAAACATGAGAATGGCCATGTGATTGGTGCCCATGGATTGACTTACAATTCTCATTTATTTTTGGAAAGCATTACACGCTGCACATCTGGTGTAAATTTAGGCATATGCAATTACAAACAAAAGAGAAGTGCAATTAGAAAAACCTCTAGCTGCAATTCTACACAATCAGCAAAATCGGCATCTGCAACCAACTCCTCTGCATTCCAAGGTCGTAGTCACTCTTCCAAGAATTGTCCCAAGCATCCAAAGAAAAGAAAAGAAAATTCATAATTGATCATAATTAAAATTTAAAAAATAAAAATAAAAATCCACACTACAAAACAGATAAAACAAAAACTATAATATTGAAATCATAGTTTAAAAACCAGAAAAGTCAAACTAGAGTTGAGCCAAAGAGTAGGTTAAGTTCTATTGAGTCTTGAAGACCATGAATTTTTTGAGTCATCAAACTATGATGGACCAGAACTCCCAATATTCAGATGCTAATGAGACACACCCTTTTTCCATGCAGGTCAACCAATTAGCCTTCTAAGGAACATAGAGAAAAGATACACACAATAATCTTTCTTTCTTTTTTTCCATCTTTTTACAAGAATCCTGACAATATGATGAGATATAACAAGAGATTTTCATTAAGAGATAATCGAGGAGGAAATAATTCCAAAATAAAGCCTCATGGATACCACCTTCTTTAACAGTAACATCTGCAGTAGATCGATTTCAGTTTATGGTTTTTAATGGTGTAAACAATATACAAAATTTATGGCATGGGCCAAAAGATGAACTATATACAAATTTCAGGTGGACCACCACATACAAAACAATGGTGGAAGACCATTATAAACATTTTTTTTTTTTTGTGGGTCACAAAATTTTTGGATCTAATATTATCAAAACAATTTGGATACTAGCAGATGGCAAGTCAAAAATGATAGTGTTGAAAATATGTAAATACCCATGAAAAAGCTGGACAAAAGGAAAGTGTAACATGGCCATAAAGATATCTGCACAAAGAAAGCTTCAAATTGATTAATTTAAAAATAGAAAAAGATATTTGCATACTGTTTACTACTCCAAACAAACAATATCAACTCACCTAAGGCCCTGTTTGGTAGACACCTAAAAAAATGAGTTGATCTCATTTTGGTTAACAGAAATTATGCATTAATCTTGATCTCTAATAGATAATGAGTTCATGTTAAAAGGGATTATGTAATACAAATAACAGTCTCTAATACATAATTATTGTTAACTAAAATGAGATGAACACATTTTTGCATCTACCAAACTGGTACTAAATGTGACAAATAAAATTGCAGATTCAACTAAACAGAAAATATGAAGTAGAATTGCTTAGTCTATTTGTTCCTAATATAAAGAAGCATAAGAATTAACATCTTTTAAGACTGAGATTATTGGCATTGTTAAGCCAGCATTTATTACATGATTAGAAAGCCATAGCATAGATCTAAGCAAAAATTGTAATATTGTAGCTTGAAAATAGCTTTTTTCCTTCCAAGTTAAAAGTAGTGAATGTAACAAGTAATCACATTAAGGCAATATGCACATCCAAAAATGGAATATAAAACGCAATATGTAGGATCCCATTGCTTTATGTAAGGAATTTGAGAAGCTCTTGCTAAATTTTAGTACTGCTATGAAGTGAGCAGATAGCAAATTTTCATGATTGGTGACAAACGCATTGAGATCAAAAACTTTATAGGGCTATTTAGCATGAGTAAGTTATAAAAAGAAAAACAAATAAAGAACAAGCAGTAGTAGTGATATAGTGAGAGCTATGGGAACGATACTAAAGATTTTTCTTAGTTCATTGAGACACTTGTGGTAGAAAAAATCTCAAAATAGAAGGCATGGCCCAAACTTCATTCATTTTCCAATTTCCAGCGCATGGCAATGGTACTGACAAATACTTCCTATCAGTCAACGACTAAATGCACAGAAGGATTAGATAATAATTTGATTGAGTGGATAAGAAAATGATATCCAATTATCAAATCGATATATTCATCCGTAGAAAGCAGAATTCATATAAAAAACAAAACAACACTGAACTTTGGCGCTTTATGAACTATTTGGGTATACCCCAAAATCACAACGACATCTGCTTTTTGGTGGTCCACCGAGCACCTGGGACTGTGCACAAACAGGAACTGCATTTCACAGGCTCCCATTATCTATCCCAAACTGATGGTCAAAGTCAAACTATTTCAAGCCAGGGCAACTGGAAACTATCCGACAATATACCTGGGAACAAAAGCATCTTGCTCATCCAGATTCAGTCACTCTAGTCTAACGTACTATTAAGAGTCATTAAGAAGCCATAGCTTCAAAAAGTGCATGCTAACCCTAAAAAGGGTTTCGACAATGCAAATCCCTAAAAAGGGATTCAACAATGCAAATCCCTAATTAGGGATTTGACAATGCATATTCCTAATCAGGTATTCTAAATTGCAGAAATCAACAGCAAGAAGGGAAAAGCCTTACATCATACCTGAGAATCGGAGATTGACGAGCAACGGAAGGCCGAACTACAGTGAGAGGGCCGAGGAGAGAGAGAGAGAGAGAGAGAGAGAGAGAGAGAGAGAGATAAGGATAGAGAGAGAGAGAGGGAGAGGGAGAGGGAGAGTGAGAGGGAGAGGGAGAGCAAGCGGAGAGGGAGAGGGAGAGGGGAGGGCGCGCGAGAGGGAGAAGAGCGAGAGAGAGGGAGAGGAGAGGGAGAGGAAGAGGTAGTGGAGAGGGAGAGGCAGAGAGAGAGCGAGAGACAACGCAATGAGGCTAGGGCTTTTTTTTTTTTTTTTTTTTTTTTTTGAATTTATAGGGACCCTTTGCTTGCGGCCGTTAAAACTAGCCGCGGGTAAAGGGTTACCCCATCGGTCGACTAAACTCTATTTTGTTGTAGTGTGTTTACCTTCTTAATTCATGCACTCCAACCATCAATTTCCTTCCACTATTGGTGGCATCCAACAACAAGAGTATCTAATATTATCCCAAGATCTGGACTATCAAATCTTGGCCATTGAATCTCTATCAGGCTTGTTTAAAACATATCAATGATTAAAACTCAAAGTTAATGGTTGAAAACCCACAATTAACCAATCAAAAACCATAAAAGTGCTAGCCAGCCTTTAAAACCGTTGATGGATGGTTGAAACCTCAAGATCACTAATAAAGCGTCCTAGGCAGGTAAAGTGGATCCCATGCTTGGATTATGTGCTTGTTGAGAGAATTAATGAAGATTCCTACATCACCCACTTTCAATGACTATATGCAATGGCCTCATGAAGTGAGACAAATGAACACAAACCAAGCCATCTTAGTTCACACAACCTCAGGTGTAAGGATATGATGGAAATAGTGCAAACTGCATACATTAAATCTAGTTTGGTGATGATAAGCCTTTAGTCTATATAACTTGTACTCAATTAAGCCAATGTAAGTGACCAAAGAACGTGGGCCAAGGAGCCATCCATGGTATTCAAGCACACTTACGTGGGGTAAGGTGAAGACATACTGACACCAAGTTGGGCCCAATGATGGAGACTGTCCATCGTGACTCCAAGTCAGTCACCTCAAAAGGATGATCATATAAATGAAGGTATCATGGCCGGGACATTGAGATCCATGGACCACAACTCTTCCTTTATCAATGACCATTGTGTCCAATGTCAAAAGTGTTCAAGACTCAGAGATAAAACCTCATAAATCCATAAAAATGATGATATGATCCACATATAAACAAAGCCATATATATGAATGAATAAAGATAAAAATAATCTATTTTTATAATGATGCAATTAATTGATAATCTAATTGTTTTGGGATATCGTCAGTGGGCCATATGCCCAATAGATTAATAGTCTAGTGACACACATGTTACCCATGCAACTCTTGGAAGAATATTAGATGTAATCCAAGCTTTCATCGTGGATTTGAAACCCCCATTTACTTTATAGTGTCAAACATATTAGGAGATTTAAAATCCCCACAAACTCCTCCAAATTCATGGTGCCAAACAACCCATGAGGACTTCAAAGGCATCCCAGCTATAATAATAATAATAATAATAATAATAATAATAAAACATTCAATGAGGAAACAACATAATCAAATGAAAGATAAGCGAAGCTCACTCCTCTATTTTCTATTGCCATTTCACATAGTACATTGCATAAATCCCAAGTGCCAGCCCAACCATGGTAGATTCACATTCAATCCTCTAATCCAATTCAATCCAGTGGGGAAGCAACCTTCGCTATACTTACAACATTCTTTGAACGGCACAGGTTGATTTTGTCTGTCGATTGTAGACACAGTTTTTAGCATAGGTTGATCTTCTCTGTCGATTGGAAAACAAGGCCCAGATTTCAGCATTGATTGATCTTGTATGTCGATTGGATGTCCACCTTTTTGATCCAGCATAGATTCTTTGATTTGTGGAAGTTGATCTTGTACGCCCGTTTGTCATTTTTGGTATGATCAAGGAAACAATTCCATTCTTGAACTCTACAGATGATATCTTGCTCAAGTTACAGTAATCAGGCACAGTGAATTCGTGGGAGAAACGAATCCAATTGTTACCCTGGATTAGGCGTTCCCCACTGATATTCATCTTACAGAATTCATCGAGTTCGATTCTTAGTTGCTCTTTCTTTATTCCTGCATCCAAGAAGCCATTGATATAAGCTTATTACTGGCATTTTGTTACAAAATACTCAACCAAAAGGACCCAAAAAATAAATAAAAGAATGCATTTGCTATTGATGTGTTAGGTTTGCATGGTCCATCAAATATTTGGGCCTGAAATCAACGATAGTCGTTGCACCATTTATTGTCATGGACCGAGAGCCAGCGATGTGGGTGAGACTCTGACGATAGGGCCCACCTCAATGTATGCATTTTATATTGACCCGGTTTATCTGTTTTTTAAGCTTATTTTAGACCATGGTTCCTAAAATGAAGCAGATACAAATTTCAAGTGGAACACATCACAAGAAACAGTGGTTAATAGCCACTGAAAACCTTTTGTTGGCCACAACAGTTTTAGATCAAGCTGCTATTTGTTTTTCCTTTCATCCAAATCTTTATGAGATTATCAATTGATTGGATGGTCTATAAACATTAAGGTGGTTGCTAGGAATCTTTTAATGATGGCAATTCAATGATCAATGTTTCTTGTGGTATGGTCTACCTGAACTTGTATCGGCTTCGTTTTTTGGACCTTATGTTAGAGTGATAAAGTCCCTTGACATACATTGATACACCACACTATGAAAGCTTAAGCTTTTAGAGTAAATGGTTGTTTGATATGGTATCAGAGCGGAATGTCTATGTTCAAATCTGGAGAGTAGTAAATATGCCTCGTTAATATATTATTCTCCGGGGGGGGGGGGAGGATAAAGTCCCTTGATATACATTGATACACCACACTCTGACAACTTAAGCACTACACCAAAATCGTCATTTAGGAACGGTTTTAAACCGTTCCTAAATGCTTCAAGAACGGTTTTAAACCGTTCCTAAATGAGGCATCGCAGAAAAACAGGAACGGTTCAGAACCGTTTTCGGTACCGTTTCAATTTTCAGAAACGGAATTTTTGGAATGGTTTTAAACCGTTTTGGTGCCAACGGTCACATTATAGGCACAATTTTAGAAACGGTTTTGAACGCTAATTAATGTTGCCAACGGTCAGATTTTAGGACGGAATTTTATGAACAATTTTAAACCCCTTTGTTCATTGTATGAGAGAGAGTAGGGTATGTAATCTACTTGTATTATATGCCAAATAATTAATTACACAAATAGAAGAAGACAATAGAATGATTCATACAATAATCTTTTCCTTCTTTTCTAGTATACATTTCAATTCCAATTTCCAATTTCAATACAACATTTCATTTCTAGGCTTCTATAATCCAACAATTCTTTACTCATGTTCTTCATTTCTTCGAGTTCTCCGTGGTAGTTATCCAACTGCAAAGAATCCATTTTGAGGCCAACATCAGAAAACACGAGAACCACAGTTTCGGTAAAGAGAGATTGACAGATTAATATCCATTTCGCTTGCTATGAATCATATACCGGGAAGTTGATATGAGTTTATTGTTTTATTAACCTTACCTTTCTTTTCTAGTTAGGCCTTCCTTCTTGCAGGCTATTGTCCCATAGATGGGCTTCATATCTACCAGTCCACTTATGCCTGATATAAATAAAACCAAATAGCCTTATTATAAGCAAAATAGAAAGTAATGAAAATAAAATAGAAATGGGAGCAACCCACAGGAAAATAAAAATGTATCATTGGAAGCATCACACATAAAAGAACAAGACACCCAAGAGAAAAATATCAATAACAAGAACAACATTAAAATAAGTGGATTTTTCAAGAAAAGCTGACATGTCTCAAAAAAAAAAAAAAAAAAAAAAAAACCTCAGCCAATTCAACCAGGTTCATGAAGTTGTGGGTTCAATGAGAAACTTTTTCAGGTTCATGGTAACTGAATGGAGTCTTAAAACTTAAGTGAGTCGAAGAACTCAACTTGTAGAAGCTAGGCCCATATTCTTTTTATTTTTTACTCTTTTTTTTCTGCACTTCCTATAGCTTATATTCTTCTTAGAATTTTAAAAATTAAATTAATTGACTCGCAAAGTTCCAAGTTGGCTCGGCCTGGTTAACCAGTTCTATTTTTCAAACCTTTTTGAGCATGGGTATCAACCAAGAATTGTGAGCTAATGAAATACCATGAAGAGATTAAATCCTTTTTAATCATTCAGTTGCGTGCCAAAAGTCTAATAAAATCTTTACAATGTGGGGACCACCTAAAGTGACGCCTAGCATGGAATGTTGAATGCTTGCATGAAACAATATATATATATATATATATATATATATATATATATATATATATATATATATATATATAAATAAATGAGAAACCAACCTTAATTGGGTGTTGGGAGACATGTTTGCAGCCTCGCATTGTAGCCTCAACAATCTTTTTCGTAGTTTCACCCGTAAGATAGATCTTAACAAAATGGCATTACAAAGTTTGGGGCAAAGCAAAACGACTTGGTAGGTGCAAAGAAATCGACAAACAAAGAAAGACATCCAAGAAATTGACAAACAACGAAAAAAAAAAAAGGGTCTCACTTGGGAGAATAGCTACAAAAAAAGACATCCAATAAATCGACAAACATGTTGTAACGACTCCCGCAAGTCACAATAATGCCTCAATCCGCCATTATCGGTAGAAACACTGAACATGTCTTCTGTTTTTCGCTCCACCAAAATGTACAAGCATAAGGCCTGTTTTGGTGTTGCTTCTAGCAATGGAAAAAATGATTCCAATAAACACTTCTCTGGAATTGTTTATTTAGAATTGCTCATGCAAAATTCATTCCCAATAAACAAGTTTAGTAATCATTTCATGAAGGAGCACTTTCGGAAATGCAAATGAGATATTTTATGTACCTGGTCTTTTAAAACATATGTTTCAGATTCCTGGTATTCCCTGGAACCCATACATCGATAGTTACCCTCCCTTCATTTTTCTCGCAAATTAACAAAGAAACTGCTTCATGTCAATAAGAAATATCCACCCAAAACACAAGTAATTTGCAAAGAAAAAGTAAGTAACTTGGGCTAAGAAGGAGAATTGATTTTCTTCAGATGCTTTCTCACCTTTGTATTATCGGGACCCACTTTCACGCTTGGCATCATGTGGAGGCATAGGGCGAGGACCTGTTTACAATTCCATTTGCCTAAGAAAATGAAAATGGAATGATTACAATTTCATTTACCTGTTTACTTTATATTTGAACCAAAATGATAATGATGGGCCATTTACATTGAATTACACTGGAAATTGGAAAACCAAACACACCTTTAGTGCAAGTGTTTTATAGAGATGAATTGATGATGGACCATTACGGAATGAGAACAAACTTGTGTCACAAAGACAAACCACTGGATGAACAATACAGATCTACATGGTAGTTTCATTGGTAGGTGGAAAAGATTGTATTTTACATGCATGTTGTTCCCTCTGCACTTAAGTTACTTTTCTTCGCAACTTTTTTACTTCTTTTAGCTTCATCTGCTAAGGTTATTTTTTTTCTTTTTTACAACTTTTGAACTCTTTTCAGTCTTGACAAAATACAAGGATGACTCGTCTAGTTTCTTGCATTAATGATGAAGAATTTCACAAAATTAAATAAATAAATCTCAAAAACAGGGGCATATAAAAATTCATCATGGTGGTTACCCGAATAAAGGATGGTGAGAAATGCCTAGCCATTGAATCTGCTAACAATTTCATTCTCTTCCTAAAAGGTACCTTTGGTTGTCCAGTAAGCTTTTATCCATTCATATATTCAAAGGCCTTGCAATTTCTTCAGAAACTCTTCCAAAATCATATAATTAAAAGATTCCATTCCCACTTAATGTTTGAATCATGGAGAAAATGGTTAACATATCTTCATATGGAGCATAGAAGATTTACTAATTGTTCAGTGTACACAAGAACAACCTCTTTCCCAACATACTGGCCATGGATAAAATATATTGGCCATGATTTCAACAGAGTATTATTGCAGGGATTTCGTCATCCTCAAGACACTAAGAACTGATAGGCAAGGCATAATAGATAATCATGTTCTGACATGTTGAAGATTACCGGATCTAATTTGCAAGAGGAGGTATCAAGTTCGGGTAATAGGGAAGCAGGAGGTCTCCTCATACTCATTGTAAAAAGTGATGTTTCGACCTGCATAATGTAAGCTTATCATCAGCACTGAATTATACATAAAATGATGTTTCTTCTATCCATAGTATTTTCCTATTAGGGCCTGTTTGGATTCATGGAAAGCATAGAAAAGGAAATGATATTTCTTGGCACATTAACGCGTGGACCGCAAGAAAAGATGGATGGTTTTACATATGGCACATTAGCACATCATTTTTTGAATTGGCATCCATATAAAAATCAAATCGTAATCGACATCGACGTCATCCATATTCCAAAGAAGAATATGAAGCTCGTTGATGTTGACGTGCTAGTTTTTGGGGGGCATGCTGGAATCTTCATCTTACCATTGCTTTTGAAGACAAGTGTTGGTAAGGTTTTCAGATGTAGTACTAAAAAGCTTGGGCTTTAAAACATAGGTCAGCCTGCACGGCCGGATATACAAGAATGCAGATGCAACAAAGAATTCATAAACAAAGGAAATATGCTCACCAAAATAGCATTAGTAACAACCCAAACACAAATGCTTAGATATTTCTATAATTTAACCAAACAAAGGCATATAAAGCTCGGAAAACAAGCCATTGTTTAACAAAGAAAACCAAACTCAAATGGTTTTGAAAGCTTTAGTTTAAGACTCCGCGACAAGAACAAAACCACCTACGAAGGGTGAATGAATATACATTATCTCAATAACCTCACCAAGCGTCGTAAGACACCATGTGAACCCCGTAAAAAATGCAACGCAATCCTAACCTCTGATTCGTGGATGCTTGTTTGTGGAAAAGGACTTTAAAATCAGTTGAAGAATTTACTTACATTAAAACTAGTCAAGAATAAAGTAGGAGGAAGTATAAGTTCCTATCCATTTGGTTGAAGTGTTCTTCGCCAACATTCTATGCAAGTGGATATGGTCTACTGCAAATCCTGATCTATCAATCAATGTCCTACAAAAGACGGACAAAAATACATAAATTTTTCGTGAAAATAATAGCATAAATGTTGGATGACAAAGAATTCCTATTTAAATTTCTGTGAAGCCAACTAGCAATAGGATGAAAGCAAATTAATACCATATGAAGTAGACCTAAAACAATACTAAAAAACTGTAAAAATAATGTGGTATAAAAAGGCTGCAGACGGTTTTCTTAAGAGAATGAGAAATTTCGACTGATGCTTATTTTACACCCACTCTTGAACAAATGTTTAGATTGTCCATATTCTAGACAATAACAACAAAAAAGGAAAAGTTAAATCAATAGAAGATGGTTTACCAGTGATGCAAAACACCAAAGCAAAGCCTACTGTGCTCTCCTCTAGTTAAGCTTGCATTGCAATTGGGCGGCTAGCCAACTCATCCACAACCGACCAGCAAGATCTCTACTGATGCACGGCCTAAAGGAAAGGACTTGGGCATGATATAAAGAGAGTTGAACCTTGCAAAGTTTGTGTCTGTGGCTGAAGGAAATGATCAAGAAATAAATGTTCCTCTGCCTCTGCTGGACAGGACAGTGGAGCCTCATCCATCTCCTTGTGTATGTCCATTTAAATTTGTTTCAATGTCCAAAATTCATGCTTCTGAAATATTATCACACCTTGTTTATTCCAACTTGACCACAAAAGCACCGAGTCTAAAAAATAAAAAAATAAAAATAAAAAAAAAAAATAAAAAAAGAAGCAATAACACTGTTGGAATAACCTCCTCCTTGAACAAAATAAATTGGGCATACCAATTAAGCCACATTCTGTTGGTAAGTTTTTTCTATCTAAATCTACAGTGTAAGCAAATTTGAACATTCTCATGCCATCAAAATGATCCATAAGCATGTATTTAAATTGAGAGCTTTTTTTAGTCCATGTGCTACCATATAGGCACATCGTGGACTCCACTAGACGGCCTGATGCAAAAGTCAGTCATAACTCATCAGGTTGACCACTAATGTACGAAGAAAAAAAATCCTGACAGATTCCACACTCAAAGTACACGGTGTAGAAAATAAAATTAAAAAGAAAGAAAAAGAAAACAAAGGAAGAAGAGGGAAAAAGAGCATACCTCTAACAACATCGATATCTACACTCCCAGGAGTAGATCCTGCCATTTGATACTGAATATCAGCCGTCCATCTCTCTTCATAGTCAATCTCTCGACAACCAAATTCACTGAGTTTATGCAATCCTAGGAAGATTTAAAGAATATCAAGGAGCACCCAATGGTTACAGTAAATATATCTTTGTCTAACCATCACAAATTCGATTTAACTGATTGAAATGAAACAAAATTAACAAAGCCATGTGAACTGAAAATGGTACTAAACAACTTCCAAACCATCCCACTATTTCCCAAATAGTCCACTTATCGTGTGAATAACTCGAATTTGAAAAGAGTACTTTAATTTTCCTCAAGCATCATCAGAGGCTTGTGCCGACTATGGGGTCAACAGAGTTAATGCAAGGAGAAAAAATAATTAAAAAAAAAAAAAAAAAAAAAAACTTACCATCCTGGTTTTCCTGTAGACAATCATTTGGTTGAAGACTAGATTCAAGCAAATCTGAAGATTGGGAAGGATAGGCCTGCTCCATTTGCAATTTTCTAGGGCAAAGACTCTCTTGAGCAATTGGTTTTTTAAGAATGGACAGATCTGGTAGGCTGAAAATGGGGGAAACTAGAATTACCTACACATCATGGTAGTATGGTACTCGGAAAAACAAAATTAACGTTATCCAATCTCGACGACATGGTAAAATCTTCAATCACAACAATGGAAACTCAAGTTTATCTAAATGTATGTGTTTGGAAGATTTGTCGCTGATGTCAATAACATGCACTGAGAAACGATGAACAATCATGTAACATACTTGTTTCTAGGAGTCTTCCCACCACTGGCGAACTTGCGGACATTTGAGCTGCTAGAATTTGAACCCTCAACTGGCCCCAACGAAGTATCATTTTTGAGGTTTCCTGCACATTCAAGAAATATATTTATCATATTTTTGTGAACGTTAAAAGAAAAGGTGAAAATGTTCTAACATCAGCAATGACACTCTTTGTAAAACATAGATATCTACATAGCTAATAAGAAAAAGTGACTTCTATCAATCCATTCTATGCAAAGAAAAATGCGATGACTGAATTGGCTGTGTTGGCACTGACACCTTTTTCCAATAAAAACAATATTAAATTACCATTAGTCACTAGCCAATGGCTCTTTGGATGACACACTATCTAGGAATAGGAGCTACTGCTTCTTGATCGATGATCCGATCGTCTATTTCGCCGTCGTCGAAGAAGATTTTGGAATGTCGCATGTTGTTGATTTCTTGAAGCATCAAGGATGCATTTGCAAACGATTTCAAGAAAAAACGGATCAAGAGTTTGGATCGTTGACCTATTGCCGCTTTTCGGGAGGAATTCGGTCTGTTTTTACGCCGCTCGATGCACATGTTGTTGATTTCCGCTCGATGCACCTGCAATAAAATTTAATGAGGATGAAATTCATTCCAACTAAAGAAGAAATGTGTTCCAACCATAGATGAAACTTGTCCCAGCTCCCAGTTGAAGCATGTATAAGCAGCAAGCGAACTTGCTTGTCCCACTATAACAAACACAACTCAGAGGATACAAAAAATCAAGAAAAGATTGGAGAGATTGCAATAACCAGGCTATTGCAGTTGATGCATCTCTGATTCGGACGAAGTTTCATCAAACCTTTGATAATCTTCTCGTTCTGCTCCTCTTCCTTCCTACGCTCATTTTCTGCAACGGAATTGAAGAATCGGACCGAAAAAAAAAACCCGTAGATTTCATATTTTCAGTAGGTGATCAATGGATTGGACAGTTGTGAAAATCTGAGATTTCTAGGGGGATTTAGGGTTCAGATTCGAATGCAGATTTGAGAGCGAGAGAGTGTGTGAACGAATGAGAGAGGAAATTAGAAAAAATCAACATTCTCGAGTAAAAACAAGACGAAACCTCTCGCATTCGCCTTTCAAAACGAGATTTCTCACGGAAACAAGCAAAAACCGTGCAATGGAGTTACAAAATCCTAAAAATCGCTCCACAAGGTAACCTCAAAGCAAGAAAAACCGCGAGATTTGAAGTTCCAAAAAGCAGAAAACGTTGAGAAAATCGTCATAAGCTTCTAGACTTCTCATCTCAGATAAGATCTTCTTTTTTTTTTTTCCAAACGAACCCTGAACAAGCATTTATTGCAAGATTCACACAAACGCAAAGATGAAAACCCAACAAACACCACATATCTAACTCAAAATGCCATCAATCACCAATATATTGGAAAATCCCTAATCTCAACAAAAGAAAGAAAGTAAAAAAAAAAAAAACATTTGTAAACCATCAGATTCCGCCATAAACCAATCGCAACAAAACCCTAACTCTGACCACGCCCAACGCTGCTGCCGCCGAAACCCTAACCGGATTAACGGGCGATGATGATCATTTGGGGTAACGATGGGGGGCGTGCCAACGGGAGGGATTTCTTCCGCCTTCAGACGGTAGAGATTGAAGGATCTGAGCCTTTCTAAAACGGAGGAGGTGCAAAGTTGGTTTGGGGTTCTTTTCATCCTTTTGGGAGGAAGAGAAGGAAATGGTGCCGATGACGACGTTGATGAGGATGAAGAGGACGGTATGGATAAACCAGCTGTGCATGGAATCCCAGATGGATGGCAGTGATTCTTCAAGCATTATTATTATTATTTTTAATTTCTAGATGCTGGAGATGATTTTTCTTTTTTTCTTGTGTTCTGGAGAAGAAGAAAGGGCTCTGAGACAACTGCTGCTGCGGAGAGCCTTTTTCTCCTGACATAATCAGCTTGGTGGCCGTACGAATGTTTCAAACGGAAGTCACTCAAACGCCACATTTCCTTCCGTGAGGCCCACTTTAATTTTCGATCCAACTCAATCTTAGCCTGATGTTCTAAAATGATCTCTCAAAACAAATGCACGGTATAGATCTCTCGTAAACATCATGGTGGGCCTGATCTTAATTAAGTCTCTGCACTAAAGTACGGTTCGAAACCGTTTTGCATCAGAAAGGGCTTAAAACCGTTTCTGAACCAAAACTATAGCCGTTCCAGAACAGCAATTTTGGTGTAGTGAAGCTTTTAGAGTAAATACAATTCATACATCAAGGTAGGCCTTAGAGTCAGGGTCTAACCCATATTGCTGGGTCTCGAGTCTCATCACTATTTATCAAAATGTTATCACAAGTCAAACTCTAATTCGCATTATGTATTAATTGATGCACTTTCATAAACTTCCTAAAATAGACGATAAAAAGCTTGTGGAAAAAGCTGAAAGCCAGCTTGTGTTAAGTTGCCAAAAAAGAGATCTTGAAGGGCTTTATGTGGAACTTGTACCAATAACTTTTAGCCCCGACGTAAGATGTGCCACAAGCCTGCCATAAAGATGGTTTGATGATCAGAACCGATCACACAGACCCAAACATAAATATTAGCTTGATCCAAAACTTCTGTAGCCTCTAAGAGGCTTTCAATGATAGGCGTTCAATCCCCACTATTTCCTGTAGTGTGATCCACTCAAGCCTTCCATCTGCTTCTTTTTTGGGCTCATGCCCTAAAATAATTTTCCAAAATGGATGGACCACATGGATAAAACAAATACATCAAAGTGGATCCTACTAGTTGAAAAAAAAAAAAAACAACGTTAGATGTCCAAATGGTACCGGGCAGATTGACAAAGATGGTATCGTGTCCATCTTCTCGGACCCAATCGGTCAAGGGCTGGAAATCATTGTAAGAGTGGTTCGTATCCTTTTTATCTCCTTTTCCCATTATAGTACTCGTTTGGGCTTATGTATACCAAAAGAACTTGTGAGATGTTTGGAATGAGAGGCAAGAACTAGCATTGATTTATACAGATAGTTAAATGGACGCGTTTGGATGGCAAATTCGGTTTGGGTTATTTTAGAAGGCAGCGATTTGGGTTTTCTTCCATAGGAACATTTCTTTTCTATTGCTTAGTATCTAATGGAGCTTTTGTATTGATCCGATATGCTTTGGTGGTGTTGGGCAAATGTGAAAATTCCTACGTACCTGGGCACATATGCACCTTTGCACGTGTGTCATGGCATCTAATCCAAACAGTCCATGTGATGCGGCATCCCATGGAACCCTAGGAACTAATTTTCACCCTGATCTAAAACTCTGGTGAGCATAACAAAGAGAAATGCAAATCAAGGGAGGCAACTGTTTTATTTTTTCATGGCCCACCAAGTTTTGGATCAAAGTATAAATTAGGCCTTATGGGTTTCATGGGGTGCTGCATCACGTGGACCATTCAGATAATTTGGGACTTACATCACATATGATTAGTTTTCAAAAAGTTCGCATGAGTTCCATGGGAATTGGTGCCCAGCTGAGCAATTGCATATATATATATATATATATATATATATATTGAAGGTCCAATATTGCATATTAAACCCCATTTATTACCTAAAATTATGAGCATGATACTGTTTAACGCCCGATCTTAACCGTGTTTGTGATGCAGGGTGTATTTGCGAGCATATGACTGAAAAGGATGCTAAAAGCATGGAATTAACGCTCAGAATTCATGAAGGCAAGGGACGGACTCCATGGGACCAAAATCAACGGATTTACATGCCAGGGATCCGAGAAGATCAAGCCGTTCATGTTAAAAAGGCCTGAAATTGGTCCAGAATGCAAGATCACAGGGTTCCCACCAACAGATTGACACGAAACTTCATACATGGCCTGGGGACCATAAATTACCGTACATGGAAAATTTTAGCAATGGGATATCTCTGGAAGTGGCCCAAGGGCTAAATCAGCCATAAAATCACGATTTGGGGCCCACATGATACCTGGATATGCTTCAAATTTGGTCTCAACCCCTTAAAAAGAGTGATTAAACAAATGGTCGAAGCGGATTCCGCGACACACCAGACTGGACCCCACATGTGCACTGTGCGTGCATAATGTGCACGTGCACAAGCTGTGCACGAGAAGACTCAACGTCGGTCAGCGGGCACTGACCGACTAAAAACTCAAAATTGCTAAAACGGACAGCTTCTTTACGCAGTCCGTCCATTTTTCAGTTGTGGGGCCCACTCATCTTCTGATTTGATGATCCGAACCGTTAATTCAGTTCATAGGGTAGGCTTTACCATCACCTAGGTGACACAATCTCTGAAGACAATAGAGATCAGTTTTCGACCGTTAAAATAAAGAATGGATGGCAAGAAAGATCTGTGGGCCGCAACTCCAGATAGCAAACAGAATCATCCAGACTCGACCGGTGTTTCATTATACAGCGAATGGACGGTGTGGATTTACCATCAAAACAAGATCGTGGGCCCACGGACACCACCGACGCAAGTGGCAATCGCGTCCTCTGTTCTGCCTGCGGGTCATCACGGCGGGCCATCATCGTGGACTAGTTAATTCATCCGAGTCGTCTATCATGCAGAGGGGCGCAATCTAGTCAGACCCATATTGATTTCGTGTACTAATGCACACACACGTGCTAAGTTCAACAGTCACAAAAGGACAGCCTGCACTGATTACATCGTAATTTTTACCTTTGGCCACGTCAAAAACATTCCAAAACCGGTTGTTTCTAGGTGAAATCTAGCTGCAAACACAATGGACGCGCGAAATGGATTCTATGCATAGCATTGATCATGGGCCCCACAGCAACCACCGTAACCGGACTTATGAAGGGAGTGCGGAAAACATAGCACCGACTCCTGCTGCGGAAGTTTTCGCACTCTTCATCGACTTCTCCAAGGACAACAACTCTCCACCGATCGCCGAGGATCATCAGATATAAAAGAAAGAGAGAGAGGGAGACGTGGAGGGAGTTGGACGTGAATGCAAGACGTTTTTTTTGTTTTCTTTTCTTCTCTTTTTAGAATTAGTTGATCATGTCTGTAGTAAGCTAGCCTCTTAACTAGGGCTAAGAGGTGAAGCTTGTGGCGTGATGGGTGATTTCTACGGCCTGGATTCATGATTGAATTGATGTTGATCTTGGTTCAATTTTAAGGAATGCGGTTAGTTTTTAATGGTTTGTTGTGACTGACATTATAATAGATCTGCAATGGCTTGAGTATTTCCTTTTTCCTTCTCGTGATTATGATATCAGGACACTCTGTTGTTCACCATCGCCCCTTGGACATGGTAGAATGACGGAATTCTTCTTGACATTCATACATCACTCAGATTGGTTGTGAATTGGTTTAATTCTGTTGTTGGCTTTGTCTCATGGGCATGGTTTTGTGATGTAATCCATTCTAATTTACACCCTTCTTATCTCTTGAACACTAGATCAAAAGATGTTTAGATTTGATTTTCAGGTTATATCTCTCAACTGGATGAAGATGGGACTCGAAGTCCAGTTGAGTTCATAAATCAAGTGTAGATCTCCCTGATCTCTACAAGTGGATCCTTGGCACCCTAGTTCCTACCTTTGAATTCTCTAAAGTTTTAGATTACTATTTTACAAGTATTCACTCATACACGATTCATTTAGAATTCATCTTATTCTAGTTCTAGTTCTAGTTAAATTTAGATTACGTACAGGTTTCAGTCCCTATGGATTCGACCTCGGTCTTACCGAGTTTATTACTACATCACAACCCTATACTTGGGGAGTGAACAAGTTTTTGGCGCTGTTGCCGGGGACTGACGGCTACATTCTCTGAGGTTAACTAGTTTTAGGATTAATTTAAGATTAGGATGTTTCTAACTTTAGGTTTAGGTTTTTCTAATTTCTAGAAACTAACTTGTTTTCCTGTTTTGTAGGATCCTGACATAACTTTTAATTTGGTAATCCCTTTCTAATTCCTCTATTTTTTCTATTTTTAGAAATAGGGTTTGAGTTTTAGAAAATTTCTAATTCTAGGCTTTCTTTTAATTTTCTATTTTCTAATTTTAGAAAATTTTCTCCTTTTAGAAACTAACATTACTTTCTATTTTAGGATTAGGATTTCTAATTTAGAACTTTCTAACTTTAGGTTTAGAACTTTCCTCTTTTGTTTTTAGAAACTAGGTTAGTTATTTTCCCTTTTAGAAACTCTTCCTAATTTTAGAAACTAACTCGTTTTTCCTTTATTTTTAAAAACTTTCCAATTCTAAGTTTAGGAAACCTTCCTTTTTGTGTTAGAAACTAACTTTCTATTTCCATCTCAGAATTTTCTAACTGTACAATTTCTATTTTTAGGAACTAATTTCTTTTACTTTCTTTTACAGGACCTTAACATAGGAATTTCCAACTTGGTAACTTCTTTCTAATTCTTTCTCTTTCTATTTCTAGGTTTCTTATTGTAGTAGGATTTTTTTTCTTCTAGGATTAAACTCAGAATTAGGGTTCACCATGGAAGCTTGGGTACGTGTTTATGCTGAGATGGATAAACAGTTTTGGGGAATGCCTGACGGTGTTGGAATTCAACTTATACCTCAAGATTTTTCTCTATCGAGAACTGACATTGAGAACCGACTAGAACATTATGTTCCATCGGCTAATAGGTCCATATATGATCATAATTATGGGAATGGAGATTATTATCAACCATCATATTCTCCCATACATGATCAGTATGACTATAACCGGTGGAAACATCAAAACTGGGAAGATGAACCAACAACATGTTATAATGATTATTCTCTTGGATACCCTATCACTGAAATCCAACCAGAAATGATCCAAGAGGATTCATTTCAGCGTAACATGGTGTGTCTTGCGGAAACTATAAAAACTTTGGAAGCACTTACTTCAAATGATAATTCTCTTAGGTCCTCTACCTTTAAAATTCAACCAGAAATAATCCAAGAGAATTCTCAAAATTCCTTCCAAACTCTAGAGCTCAGCCAACAAAATATACTCCAAAGACTACAAGAACTAATAAAAGATATTCAACAAGGGAGTTCACATGATGCAATTATGGAAAACTCTGGAATTTGGAATGGTGAGTTGGATTCCATGAATGATCATATGGTTCAATTTCCCAATGAGTCGATCTCGATGACTGTTCAAAAGAATGGTGAAGAGTCATGGGTGTCTTTCAAGTATAATGATGATGACACACTTCACTCACAGGACACATTAGATTTCAATGAAGAGGAAGAGGTTGGTTTATGTGAACCTCAATCCAATCTAGGAATAGAATGTGAGGAAAGTGATCTCATCCCAAATTTGCACTGCACTGAACTAGAATATGATGAGTATTGGGATGACGATCATGAATATGCAGCCCTAGTTCCCCTTGAATTAATCTCAAGTTTGGTCCAGGTCAATGACCAAGAAGTACACGAAGGGAGCGATCATAATGAGCTACTCCACTCACCTGACATATCTGATTTAAAAGTGGATGAGCTCCTTACAACTGACCCTTATACCTCTTGTGAGATATGTTTGGATGATTCCCTCGAATTGAATGATGATATGATTCAGGAGATGGACGAGTTACTTGATACGAATCTAGAATTTGAAACCACCCAGCTGAGGCCACCATTTGAACTGTTGAGTTTTGATAATTCAATGCATCTTCTGAGTGGTATCAATGAATAGAGTCCTCACATCAATACTTCGTCTCCTGACCGTCAATTTGTTTGTGCAGGGTTGGAGCAAGAGAGCGTACATCCATCCACTTTCAAGGATGATGGATTCCTTGGGCAGATCATCACGAGCTCCAATGTGAAAAATAAGTCACACTCAGCTGAACTTTCCAACTCTTTGGATGATTGCTTGGTACACTTTGCAGATTCCAACGATCCTATGATAAGAGACATAGTGAATGCCTTACAAGAGAATATCTCGGTAGTTGTCACAGACCGAGAGAACCTTTACTCTGCAGCCCCTCCCTCCCTCGATCCTCACTGTTTACCATTAAAGGAGGAGGAGCTAACAATGGAACCGACGTCTGCAACTTCGGAATCTGTTGAGGCTACATCACTTCCTGAAAACCTTTCTGAATCTTATATACTTGTAGTCTCTAATTCACCATGGGATACTAACATTGAAACTTCTTCTGTCGCAGGTGAATCGTATATACTCTGGATACCTCAGGCAAATCAACGCCAGATTTTTGATGCGGTACATAAGTTTCTTTGGAAAGCCATGCTCCAACGCATCCAAGCCTATTGCAAAAAGGGCTTTTAGATGATCCTATTGAGGAACCTACTGAGAAATTTATCTAGATATTGGCCGGTTGAGGAACCTTGTGGCATTACTGAGTAGTCTTTCCCCTACTTTCATAGGATTAGGGTAGTTTCTTTAGTCTGGCTGAAGACGTTAAACTTAGCGCTCTTGGGAGGCAACCCAGCTTTTGAATCTATGATTAGTCAATTCAATGTTTGTGGGTAACATTGCTGCAAACCCTCACGAGACTATAACTCGTCCACTAGGGGCAACCTAGGGG
Organism: Magnolia changhungtana; assembly: GCA_030180095.1. Taxonomy (NCBI): domain Eukaryota; kingdom Viridiplantae; phylum Streptophyta; class Magnoliopsida; order Magnoliales; family Magnoliaceae; genus Magnolia; species Magnolia changhungtana. The sequence goes on along the minus strand of JASAUF010000599.1, from coordinate 658,561 downwards.
TTTAAAGGCTTGTTGCATACGCTAAATGCAATCGAGAGCACCTGCAAAAGTGGTATAGGTAGGAGTTTATTTTTGTTATTTGTGTTTTACTTGTGTTGGTTTCTCTCTTGCGCTAACTTACTCTCTCGTTGATATTTTTTTTGAAAAAGTATCTCGATTCGTTATCCAGGTACTATCTTCCCATCACTTTTCTTTTACTTTCGTTGTCTCATATGCATTGCATGCTTATATCTTGTACATTGAGGACAATGTAGATTTTAGGTTGGGGGTGGGAGATTAGGTTTCCTAATCAGTGTTTTCTTGGTCTTGAGCAAAAATTGTGAAAATTTTTAATTCTGGAATTTCTTATGAAGTCGAAGTGATTTTATCTTGGATTTAGAATTACAAGATAAGTGATGTTGGTAATTTATGACTCTTGGATTCCATTATTTGTAAAACTTCACAGTTAAGTTCGAACTGTTAATCCATAATTAAAGGTTTTAAACATAGATTGAGTCATGAGTTCACAAAACACATCTCGCTTGCACATTAAGGTTTCGGTTCGATATTGAATTGTAATTTGGTGATCAGTAAGCATGGAAGGAACCAACTTGGAAAATTTGCCAATCATGAAAAAAAAAAAAAAAAGATACCTTAAAGAAAAGGTTGGGCGAATAATCTTCACCATAGGTTTGCTCCCTGTAGGTGTAGATTTAATTCCCCATAGATAATATGTGAAAAAGGTTTAGGTATACGGTCTTCCCCATAGGTTTGCTCCCTATAGGTAAGGATTTGATTCCCCTTCTTGGCGTACCTTTAATAGAAAACTCAAAAGCTGAAAGAATGAAAAGATGATTTGTGAGGCAAGTTTTTCTTTAAGTTTTGGATATCATGAATTCTCTTGTTGCATGCCAATGGTATCATGAAATAGCGAACTGAATCTTTGATGGTAATAAGTTGAGGTTACACTATACACCCATGGATCTTAATGTTTAGGGGTTTTCTAATTGGTGGATTAATATCTTAAACTCAACTATAAAGTTTACTGTGCGCTTGAGTCTAGGAGAGAGTAATGCCGACATTTATGAATCTTGGAATTCTCGTATCTTGTTTGTTTTCCAAAAAATCACTTGAGTTCATGGAAATTGTCCTGTAATTCTCAACTTATTTTTCGCATACTTTGCTCGGGACTAGCAAAATGCTGGTTGGGAGTTGTGTTGAGGGTCCAATATTGCATATTAAACCCCATTTATTACCTAAATTTATGAGCATGATACTGTTTAACGCCCGATTTTAACCGTGTTTGTGATGCAGGGTGTATTTGCGAGCATATGACTGAAAAGGATGCTAAAAGCATGGAATTAACGCTTAGAATTCATAAAGGCAAGGGATGGACTCCATGGGACCAAAATCAACGGATTTACACGCTAGGGATCTGAGAAGATCAAGCCGTTCATGTTAAAAAAAGCCTGAAATTGGTCCAGAAAGCAAGATCACAGGGTTCCCGCCATCAGATTGACACGAAACTTCATACGTGGCCTGGGGACCATAAATAAACCGTACATGAAAAATTTTAACAATGGGATATCTCTGGAAGTGGCCCAACGGCTAGATCAGCCATAAAATCATGATATGGGGCCCACATGATACCTGGATATGCTTCAAATTTGGTCTTAACCCCTTAAAAAGAGTGATGGAATGAATGGTCGGAGCGGATTCCGCGACACACCAGACTGGACCCCACATATGCACTGTGTGTGCATAATGTGCACGTGCACAAGCTGTGCACGAGAAGACTCAACGTCGGTCAGCGGGCACTGACCGACTAAAAACTCAAAATTGCTAAAACGAACAGCTTCTTTACGCAGTCCGTCCGTTTTTCAGTTGTGGGGCCCACTCATCTTCTGATTTGATGATCCGAACCGTTAATTCACTTCATAGGGTAGGCTTTACCATCACCTAGGTGACGCAATCTCTGAAGACAATAGAGATCAGTTTTCGACCGTTAAAATGAAGAATGGATGGCAAGAAAGATCTGTGGGCCGCAACTCCAGATAGCAAACAGAATCATCCAAACTCAACCGGTGTTTCATTATACAGCGAATGGACGGTGTGGATTTACCATCAAAACAAGATCGTGGGCCCACGGACACCATTGACGCAAGTGGCAATCGCGTCCTCTATTCTGCCTGCGAAACAGAGGTTACAGGTCATCTCGGCGGGCTATTATCGTGGACTAGTTAATCAATCCGAGTTGTCTATCATGCAGAGGGGCGCGATCTAGTCAGACCCATATTGATTTCATGTACTAATGCACACACAAATGCTAAGTTCAACAGTCACAAAAAGGACAGCCTGCACTGATTGCATCGTAATTTCTACCTTTGGCCGCGCCAAAAACATTCCAAAACCGGTTATTTCTAAGTGAAATCTAGCTGCAAACACAATGGACGGAATGGATTCCATGCATAACATTGATCATGGGCCCTACAGCAACCACCGTAACCGGACTTATGAAGGGAGTGCGGAAAACATAGCACCGACTCCTGCTGCGGAAGTTTTCGCACTCTTCACCGACTTCTCCAAGGACAACAACTCTCCACCGATCGCCAAGGATCATCAGATATAAAAGAAAGAGAGAGAGGGAGATGTGGAGGGAGTTGGACGTGAATGCAAGATGTTTTTTCTGTTTTCTTTTCTTTTCTTTTTAGAATTAGTTGATCATGTCTGTAGTAAGCTAGCCTCTCAACTAGGGCTAAGAGGTGAAGCTTGTGGCGTGATGGGTGATTTCTACGGCCTGGATTCATGATTGAATTGATGTTGATCTTGGTTCAATTTTAAGGAATGCGATTAGTTTTTAATGGTTTGTTGTGACTGACATTACAATAGATCTGTAATGGCTTGAGTATTTCCTTTTTCCTTCTTGTGATTATGATGTCAGGACACCCTGTTGTTCACCATCGCCCCTTGGACACGGTGGAATGACAGAATTCTTCTTGACATTCATATATCACTCAGATTGGCTGTGAATTGGTTTAATTCTGTTGTTGGCTGTCTCATGGGCATGGTTTTGTGATGGAATCCATTCTAATTTACACCCTTCTTATCTCTTGAATACTAAATCAAAAGATGTTCAGATTTGATTTTCAGGTTATATCTCCCAACTGGATGAAGATGGGACTCGAAGTCTAGTTGAGTTCATAAATCAAGTGTAGATCTCCCTGATCTCTACAAGTAGATCCTTGGCACCCTAGTTCCTACCTTTGAATACTCTAAAGTTTTAGATTACTATTTTACAATTATTCACTCATATATGGTTCATTTAGAATTCATCTTATTCTAGTTCTAGTTTTAGTTAAATTTAGATTACGTACAGGTTTCAGTCCCTGTGGATTCGACCTCGGTCTTACCGAGTTTATTACTACATCACAACCCTATACTTGGGAAGTGAACAATATATATATATATATATATATATATATATATATATATATATATATATATATATATATATGGGAAAAGGTACTATGCACTCGAGTGGATGGGAACGTCCCATGAGGTTGAATTGTGTGGGCCCCACTATGATGCGTTTCAAAAATCTACCCCATCAGTCAGATGCACCATTCCATCGTGGGCCTAGGTCTCAAAAATCAAGTCAATCCGTGACTTGAGTGGGCCACACCACATACAGAAGTTGAGAGGGGCTATGCACCATTAAAACATTCATAATCATTTTTTAGGCCCACTAAGATGTGGTTTGCAAATCCAGCCCATCCATTATGTGTGTCCCAGTTGGATGAGGGTTCAGACCAAGTTTCAAGAATTGATTCAAACTCGGTGGGCCCCACCAAGTGCTTTTATATGTTTTTGGCATGTCTTCACATGATTTTAGATGGTATGGCCCACCTGAGTTCCATATATGGCAGATTTTTGGAATATCCCATAATATAAAAGGGACCCATCAAATGCACGGTGTTGTTGGTCGACACGCATCACGGTGGAGCCCACACAGCTCGACCTCATGGGAGCTTATCGTGAGGTTGGGTGCATAGTACCTTCTCTCTCTCTCTCTCTCTCTCTCTCTCTCTCTCTCTCTCTCTCTCTCTCTCTCTCTCTCTCCCTCCCTCTCCCTCTCTCTCTCTCTCTATATATATATATATGGGAAAAGGTACTATGCGCTCGAGCGTAAAGTGGTCGTCCATGAGGTCGAGCTGTGTGGGCCCCACCGTGATGCCGTTCGAAGATCCACACCATCCACCAGATGCACGAGCCCAAGTTGGGCCCACACGGCCCAAAATCAGCCGTCCACGTAACTCAGGTGGGCCATACCATCGAAAAACATAAGTATACATGCAAAAACATGTAAAAGCACTTGGTGGGCCCCACCTGAGTTGTGGATACTACCTGAAACTTGGTATAAAATTACATCCAAGTGGGACACACATGATGGATGGTGTTGATCATCAAAACACGTCTCGAAAGGTCCCCACAAATGGTTTTGAATGTTTCAATGGTGCGGCCCCTCTCAACTTCTGTACGTGGTGTGGCCCACAAAAGTCACGGATTGACTTGATTTTCGGCGTGTGGGCCCCCTCTGGAATGGTGCATCCGACGAGGGGGTAGATTTTCGAACGGCATCATGGTGGGGCTCACATCGGCTCGACCTCACGACGACCGCTTTACGCTCGAGCGCATAGTACCTTTTCCTATATATATATATATATATATATATATATATATATATATATATATATATATATATATATATAGAGAGAGAGAGAGAGAGAGAGGAACGCTCAGCTACGCACCGGTTCGCACGTCATTATGTGCGAACTTTCCTATTAACCGTAGGATAAGGTAGACGGTTTGGATGAAGGCGCTCTTAGCGCAAGCCTAAAAAAGCGAGTTTCCTTCTCTCGCACGCCTCTTCACCCCCTCTCCGAAGGATGCGTAAAAGCCTTTTACATAAAATTCTTTTGCTAGGATGCTAGGTGGGTCCCACCAATATGTTAATGATAAATCCACGCCGTCCATGCATTTTTAAAAATAATTTTATGATATGACCCTAAAACTGAGGTAGATCAAATTCTCAAGTGGGCCACACAGTGCTGATTGAACTTTCACCAATAAAAACTTCTTGGGGCTACCAAATTTTTAGATCAAGCTGATATTTGTTTTTTTTCCATCATCTAGGTCTGCATGACCTAATGTACAAGTTGGATGTCAAATAAATATCACAATGGGCCCTAAAAAATATTTAACGGTGATAATTATTATCAGCGCTGCTTCCTGTGGTGTGGTCCACTTGAGATTTGGATCTGCCTCAGTTTTGGGTTTATGCCCTGAAATGATAAGGAAAAATGGATGGACGGGGTAGATTTCTCAAAAACATCATGGTTGGCCCTACCTAGATTTTCAACGAACCTTGCAAATTGCGAGCGCAATTAGGGGCAGATTTGATTTCACGTGAAAGCCTTTCGCAAGAAGTCCCTGCGCAAGGATGCTGGGTGGGGCTCACCACCATGTTTTTGGGAAATATATTCCGTTCATCCGTTTGTCAAGCTCATTTTAGGAAAATTGACCAAAAATGAGGTGGATCCAAAATTAAAGTGGGCCACACGAGAGGGAAAATTAGAGAAAGAAATACCTACCATTGAATCCTTACTGGGCTCCGCCTTGATGTTTATATGCCATCAAAACCGTTTATAAGGTCATTAACACAGGGATGAAGTGAAAATATAGAAAATTTATCCTGAAAAAAAGCTTTTATGATCATAAAAATGTTTTAACGGTTCTCACTGAAACTCTACTGTTTCCTCTCGTGTGGCCCAGTCAAGTCTTAGATCCACCTCATTTTTTGCCGCCTATCCTAAAATTAACTTGCAAAATGGATGAACAGAATATATTTTCAAAAAACATGGTAGTGGGCCCCACCCAGCATCCTCGCTCAAAACGCGTACCAAAATGCTACCGAAAATAAAGGCCGCTTTAGCATGAAATCCGCGTACCAAAACGCTGCTGAAGTGATGTGGCAAAACGGCGTTGGTTAGATACCATTGTCATGTTCCCTGAGTTTGGACGCGGATTTCCTGCGAAAGCCTTTCGCAGGAAGTTCCTGTGCTGGAAACTTAGGTGGAGCCTACCGTGATGTTTGTGAGAAATCCACCCCGTCCATCCGTTTTTTGAGATCATTTTAGTACTTGAGACCAAAATTGAGCAGGATCCAACGCTCAAGTTGGCTGCACTAAAAGAAAATGTGTTCAGGGAAATTTCTGCCGTTGAAACTTTCTTGGCGTCGACAGTGATGTTTATATGCCATCTATACCGTTTGTAACGTCATTCATATTGGGATGAAATGAAAACACAAATATTATCCTGATTCAAAGCTTTTGTGGCTACACGAGTATTTCAACTGTTGACATTCAATAATAACATTTTTGGCCCACCATAGTACTGGATATGGTTCATTTTTTTGCCTTACATCCTAAAATGAACTCACAAAACGGATGAATGGAGTGGATTTCTCAAAAACATCACCTCGGGCTCCACCTAAGTTCCCAGCGCAGGAACTTCCTGCTAAAGGCTTTCGCAGGGAATCCCCATCCCCTGAGTTTAAATGCTACTCCGTTAGATCCGCTAACAGATCTTTCTCCGTTTCCGCCGTGCACCCGCTCGGCCATGAAACTGGATTTACATACTTGAGAAAATTCAGTTGGCCCATCAGTAAATTTACGTGATTTATCCACACCTTCCATCTGTCTTTCCATCTAATTTTAGGCGTTGAACCTAAAATTGAAGCTTGTAAAAATCTCAAGTGGACCATACAACAGGAAATAGTGGAAATAATGATTTCCACCGTTGAAACCTTTTCAGGCCCCACGGTGATGTTTATTTTTCATCCAAACTGTTCAAAGGGTAAAAAAAACATGGATGAAGGTTAAAAATATTTTTATATATAATCTTGATCCAAAACTTCTGTGGCCCCCAAGAATTTTTCAACGGTATAAATTCAATTCACACTGTTTTCTTTGGTGTGGTCGATTTTAGCCTTTGATATGCTTAGGTTTTGAGCTAAGGCACTAAAATTATCTTATAAAATGGATGGACAGACGGGATAAAATACATAAATCACGGTGGACCCCACGGAGTTTACTCAGTACGCACTCCGCTTCCCTTGGCCACGTACCGGTAAACTTGGACGCCAAAGTTCCTGGGAACCAGGTGGGGCCCACTGTGATGTTTGTGAGAAATCCTCCCCTTCCATCAGTTTTTTGAGTTCATTTGAGGACATGATGCCAAAAATGAACCGTATCCAAAGCTCAAGTGGGCCGTACTAAAAGGAAATGTGGTTAGGAAAATCTACCTGGGTTTCGACAGTGATGTTTACAAGCCATCCGTACCATTAATAATTCATTCACTCTGGGATGAACTGAAATAAAAAATATTAACATGACTCAAAACTTCTGTGGCCTACGAATATTTCAACTGTGGACGTTCAATTATCATGTTTTTGGCTCACTTGAGCTCTGGAAACGGTTCATTTTTTGCTTCATGTCTTGAATTGAACTCAAAAAACGGATGGACGGGTAGGATTTCTCACAAACATCACAGTGGGCCCCACCTGGTTACCAGTCTTTGGCAGGAAATCCACTACCTTTTTTTCTTATGATAAACAATTACCTGTGCGTGGCCGATTGCGTTCACGGCCTAAACGGAAAAACATTCGCTAACGGATCTCCATTGGAAGAGCATTTATTGGAAGGAAACAGCCGATTGGTATCCACCAATGCCATTTTGCCATGTCACTTCAGTAGCCTTTTGGCTACTAAAGCATTCAGAATCCAATCCGCTCCCCTCTCTATCCTAAAAGAAAATCTTCTCTCAAACCCACCCTATCAAAAACACCATACACCTCTCTCTCTGGGCTCGACATCCGTGACAGCTATCTAATTGTGTCATTCTTCCGTTCTCCCAGAATCTGGTCTCTCTCTCTCTCTCTCTCTCTCTCTCTCTCTCTCTCTCTCTCTCTCTCTCTCTCTCTCTCTCTCTCTCTCTCTCTTCCCCCTTCTCTATTGTTTTGGATTGGTTAGGGCTTCCTAGATTTGGGAAAGCTAAATTTGGTTAGAGTTTTGATATTCGAATTTCTTCAATGTGTAAAAATAAAAATTTAAAATTTTTTTAAAAAAGAAGCTTAATCAGAAATAATCGGATTTAAAGAGATCATGAAATTGACCAAAAAAAAGTTTTTCCTTTTCCTTTTGATTGAAAAAACGAAACTTAAGTAGCACAATCTTTAAGAAAAACTTCACCTTATAAACTTATAAGGAAAAAAATTTGATAAAATTACCTTAAAAAACATATCCAAAAAAAGCAATGTGTATCAATGAATAATTATAATAATAATCTATTTAGCATAGGCAATGAGATTGAATTAATTACAAGTGAAGTGATATAGGATTCTAAATATGAGAGAGTTGAAGATGTTATTCTTAGCACATGCGGGAGTCGTGGTGGTCTAGGAAGAGATCCGTTCCACTCATTAGATGGGTCCACCATGAATAACACCTTACCCAAAATCAAGCCCTAGTTGTAAAAAAAAAAAATGGACTAATAGGCTATTCAATGTACATGCTAGTACAGTTGATGAGGTTTTTTCTGGTCCAGGGACTGTTGATAGTGGGACCCACCTGATGAGTGGCCTGGATCTTGAAAATGTGTACCACATTGACACAATTGTGACTAATGTTATCCTAAATCTTTACTCCCGCGAATCCCCTAACATATGTCAACATGTAATTTATTTTTTAGTTCAGATGAGTCACTCTCAAAGGCCGCGTAGAATGAAATTATTGTTCTGTGCAGTACTTTTGCTATTTTCTATTCCTCATATTGAATTTGGACAATGCCTCTGAGAAAGCATCAATTTTTTATGTAGGTCGTACTACTATTAACAAATGAATGCCGATGGAGAGGATCCCATTAAGGCAACTGAATCATGTGAAGGAACTGTTTCTAGAAGTGAATGGATTCCTGAAGTAGAAGAATCTAAAAAACCAATTGTAGGGAAAACTATATTCTCTTCATTGGAAGAAGCTTATGAATTTTACAATAACTATGCAAGATGTGCTGGTTTTAGTGTTAGGAAATGCTCTTGCAAGTATGCTAGTGAAAGTAAGATGGATGATAGCAACAGTGAAATGGAAGATGAATTAAACTTGAAAAAAAATAGATTGATAGTTTGGAAAAGATTTGTATGTGCAAGAGAGGGAAATACAGATCAGAAGGCTCAAAAGAAAAAAGTCCAACTAAAAAGGAGAAGGGGTGAAACAAGAGATAATTGTCCTGCCGTTATGATTGTGGCGTTTCAAAAATCCATTTCTAAATACATAGTTAAAAAATTCATTGAGGTGCATAGTCATGATCTGGCCACACCTCGTAAGAAGCATCTATTGAACTCCCATCGTATGGTGACGAAAACGCAGAGAAGCTTACAAGACGACTTCCAAGCATCCAACATTAAGACGACACAAACAATGGCCGTTCTTTCAGCACAGTTGGGTGGGTACGAAAATATAGGTTGCATTGAAAAAGACTTGACAAATTATGAAAGGGATAAGAGACAGAAATCCAAGGGTCGTGATGCTCAGATGTTGTACGAACATTTTGAAAAAATGAAGGAATTGCATCCAACATTTGAATATGAAGTGAAAGTTGACGAAGAAAATAGCTTATTACATTGTTTTGGGATGATCATATTGCACGTCAGTCGTACAAATATTTTGGTGATGTTATAGTCTTTGACACTACTTATAATACCAACCGATATGGTTTGATATTTGCTCCATTTACAGGAGTAAATCATCATGGGCAGTCTATTACTCTTGGATGTGGTTTCATACACGATGAAACCACTGAATCTTTTATTTGGTTGTTTGAGTCGTGGCGTAAAGCAATGCAAGGAGAGTCACCTAAAGCCATAATAACAGATCAAGATCCAGCAATGACGAAGGCCATTTCTATTGTATTTCCAAATACATTCCATCGGTATTGTATTTGGCATATAATGCAGAAGGTACCTGAGAAATTAGGAGCCATCGCACATAGGGATGAATTTATTCGACCATTCAAGGATTGTGTATGGAATTCGCAAACGTCTGAAGATTTTGAAGATTCATGGGAAAAATTGATGACAGAGAATGGTTTGGAAGATAATGTATGGTTGAACTCTATATATGCAGTCCGTCATAAATGGATACCTGCGTTTGTACGACATGTATTTTTCGCGGGTATGTCAAGTAGCCAGCGTAGTGAAAGTATGAATGCATTCTTTCGTAGTTATATCTCGAAGCGTAATTCATTTATAGATTTCATTGTTCGGTTTGATAGGGCACTTGCTCGCCAAAGGCATAACGAGCTTGCTGCAGATCATGAAACGATAAGTAGTAAGCCAAAGTTAAAAACGCCATGTGAAATGGAAAAAGTAATGGGCGAGACATACACGAGGAGGATATTTTATAAATTTCAGAATGAATTATTTGAAGGATTGGATTATGTTGCAGAAGGTGAAAGGGAAAATAATGATATTTATGTCTATAACGTATTCAAAGTTGCAAGCTTCGAAGAAAATGACTGTGACCGAGTGGTTAGATATGAAGTGAGTAAAAAGCATGCTGATTGTAGTTGTCTCAAATTTCAGTTCGAAGGTATACCGTGTAGACATATATTATGCGTACTTCGACATGTTCGTATACCTATATTGCCAGAGTATTACATTTTGAAGAGATGGACACGGTATGCAAGAGTAGGTTCTGTTCACGACAACGATGAGGTAGCAATCAAGCCAGATGGTGATGATTCCATCTCACTACGTCATAGTGATTTATCTCAGATTTGCCGATTACTTGTCGATGAAGGGTCTTCCTCGAAACAAGGGTATCTCTTGGCTAAGGAAAGGTTGTATGACATTTTAAGGGATGTTCGAAGTATAGAGTCAGAACCATGTGCTGAAATTATAAGAAAACTAGCAAGGAAGCCAACTAGAAAGCAGAAAATGAAAATCAATGATCCAAAACCTGCCAAAACGAAAGGAACCGGAAAGAGAATGATATCAGAGAGGGAGAAGGGTTTTTTTTTTAAAAAAAGGATCAAAGAAGATGCAATGGTTGTGGTAAGCGTGGAAAGAAGCATGACAAAAGAAATTGTCCAGCATTATGTGATACACGTACTTCTGTTATAGAGCATGGAGCAGAAGGTATACTATTTTTTCATTAATTTATCTGTGTACATTATAGCATTGTAATTTTTTTAATTAAGAAAAAATTGTTTGATTTTTTTAATTTTTTTCTAATGTTTGGGCAATATCTATAATTTGTAGGAAAAGAAAATTGAAGAGGTTGTGTTCAATCGTCCCCAACATGAGCAGGAAAAAAGAAAAAAGAGTAGTTCAAGTATTTACAGATGTCATTTTCGTTTTTTGTTTTTTCTTTTCATTGGTTTGCATATTAGAGGATTACAGTTTGTTCATTGGTTTTGGTGGGTCCATGGCCTAGCACCCATGGATGTGGTGCTAGGCTGTTTCTGTGTTTGCTTCTAGTTAACAAGGCTTGTTTGACAGTGGGATTTATGCGCTTAAATCTTGAAATGTTTCAAGTAATGTTTGAGAAATAAACAGGTCATAGCGGTCAGGCTGCTAAGGACATTTTTTGAAGAGTCATATGATGCTCAAGGCAGTACAATGCTTGATATGCAGGCACTCGAATGGATGAACATTCCTGGTCATTAAAGTAGGACCAATAAATATTTTTTCAATTCAAAATGTCATACTGTGAAAAATGCTACTCCGTTAGATTTGCTAACTGATCTTTCTCCGTTTCCGCCGTGCACCCGCTCGGCCATGAAACTGGATTGTCATACTGAGAAAATTCAGTTAGCCCACTGTAAATTTACGTGATTTATCCACACCTTCCATCTGTCTTTCCATCTAATTTTAGGCGTTAAACCCAAAATTGAAGCTTGTAAAAATCCCAAGTGGACCATACAACAGGAAACAGTGGAAATAATGATTTCCACCGTTGAAACCTTTCCAGGCCCCACAGTGATGTTTATTTTTCATCCAAACTGTTCAAAGGATTAAAAAACATGGATGAAGGTTAAAAATATTTTTATATATAATCTTGATCCAAAGCTTCTGTGGCCCCAAGAATTTTTCAACAGTATAAATTCAATTCACACTGTTTCCTTTGGTGTGGTTGATTTTAGCCTTTGATATGCTTAGGTTTTGAGCTAAGGCCCTAAAATTATCTTATAAAACGGATGGACAGATTGGATAAAATACATAAATCATGGTGGACCCCACAAAGTTTACTCAGTACGGTGGCTCCTCAACGTGCGCCAGAATCCAATCCGCATCAACCTCTGAGGTTGACGCGGATTTCATGCAAAGCCTTTGGCAGGAATTCCGTGAGCAATGATGCTGGGTGGGGCCCACCACCATATTTTTGAAAAATATTTTCCGTTCATTTGTTTTGCAAGCTAATTTTAGGATAGCCGGCAAAAAATGAGGTGGATCCAAGACTTGACTGGGCCACACGAGAGGAAACAGTAGGGTTTCAGTGAGAACCGTTAAAACATTTTTATGATCATAAAAGTTTTTTTTAGGATAAATTTTCTATATTTTCACTTCATCCCTATGTTAATGACCTTATAAACGGTTTTGATGGCATATAAACATCAAGGCGGAGCCTAGGAAGGTTTCAACGGTAGGTATTTCTTTCTCTAATTTTCCCTCTCGTGTGGCCCACTTTAATTTTGGATCCACCTCATTTTTGGCCGATTTTCCTAAAATGAGCTTGACAAATGGATGAACGGAGTATATTTCCCAAAAACATGGTGGTGGGCCCCACCCAGCATCCTTGCGCAGGGACTTCTTGTGAAAGGCTTTCACGTGAAATCAAATCTGCCCCCTAATTGCGCTCAATTTGCAAGGTTCGTTGAAAATCTATGTGGGGCCAACCATGATGTTTTTGAGAAATCTACCCCGTCCATCCATTTTTCCTTATCATTTCAGGGCATAAACCCAAAACTGAGGCAGATCCAAATCTCAAGTGGACCACACCACAGGAAGCAGCGCTGATAATGATTCTCACCGTTAAATATTTTTTACGGCCCATCGTGATATTTATTTGACATCCAACCTGTACATTAGGTCATGTAGACCTGGATGATGGAAAAAAAGCAAATATCAGCTTGATCTTAAAATTTGGTAGCCCCAGGAAGTTTTTATTGGTGAGAGTTCAATCAGCACTGTGTGGCCCACTTAAGAATTTGATCTACCTCAGTTTTAGGGTCATATCATAAAATTATTTTTAAAAATGGATGGACGTCGTGGATTTATCATTAACATATTGGTGGGACCCACCTAGCATCTTAGCAAAAGAATTTTATGTAAAAGGCTGTCGCCGCTTCAGAGAGGGGGTGAAGAGGCGTGCAAGAGAAGGAAACTCGCTTTTTTAGGCTTGCACTAAGGGCGCCTTCATCTAAACCGTCTACCTTATCCTACGGTTAATAGGAAAGTTCGCACATAATGACGTACGAACCGGTGCGTAGCTGAGCGTGATGGAATCTATTCTAATTTACACCCTTCTTATCTCTTGAACACTAAATCAAAAGATGTTCAGATTTGATTTTCAGGTTATATCTCCCAACTGGATGAAGATGGGACTCGAAGTCCAGTTGAGTTCATAAATCAAGTGTAGATCTCCCTGATCTCTACAAGTGGATCCTTGGCACCCTAGTTCCTACCTTTGAATACTCTAAAGTTTTAGATTACTATTTTACAATTATTCACTCATATATGGTTCATTTAGAATTCATCTTATTCTAGTTCTAGTTCTAGTTAAATTTAGATTACGTACAGGTTTCAGTCCCTGTGGATTCGACCTCGGTCTTACTAAGTTTATTACTACATCACAACCCTATACTTGGGAAGTGAACAATATATATATATATATATATATATATATATATATATATATATATGGGAAAAGGTACTATGCACTCGAGCGGATGGGAACGTCCCATGAGGTTGAACTGTGTGGGCCCCACTGTGATGCGTTTCGAAAATCTACCCCATCAGTCAGATGCACCATTCCATCGTGGGCCTAGGTCTCAAAAATCAAGTCAATCTGTGACTTGAGTGAGCCACACCACATACAGAAGTTGAGAGGGGCTGTGCACCATTAAAACATTCATAATCATTTTTTAGGCCCACTAAGATGTGGTTTGCAAATCCAGCCCATCCATTATGTGTGTCCCAGTTGGATGAGGGTTCAAACCAAGTTTCAGCAGCATTCAAAACTCAGGTGGGCCCCACCAAGTGCTTTTATATGTTTTTGGCATGTCTTCACATGATTTTAGATGGTATGGCCCACTTGAGTTCCATATATGGCAGATTTTTGGAATATCCCATAATTTAAAAGGGACCCATCAAATGCACAGTGTTGTTGGTCAACACGCATCACGGTGGGGCCCACACAGCTCAACCTCATGGGAGCTTATCGTGAGGTCGGGTGCATAGTACCTTTTCTCTCTCTCTCTCTCTCTCTCTCTCTCTCTCTCTCTCTCTCTCTCTCTCTCTCTCTCTCTCTCTCTCTATATATATATATATATATATATATATATATATATATGGAAAAGGTAATATGCGCTTGAGCGTAAAGTGGTCGTCCATGAGGTTGAGCTGTGTGGGCCCCACCGTGATGCCGTTCGAAGATCCACACCATCCACCCGATGCACGAGCCCAAGTTGGGCCCACACGGCCTAAAATCAGCCGTCCACGTAACTCAGGTGGGCCATACCATCGGAAAACATAAGTATACATGCAAAAACATGTAAAAGCACTTGGTGGGCCCCACCTGAGTTGTGGATACCACCTGAAACTTGGTATAAAATTACATCCAAGTGGGACACATGATGGACGGTGTTGATCATCAAAACACGTCTCGAAAGGTCCCCACAAATGGTTTTGAATGTTTCAATGGTGCACGGCCCCTCTCAACTTCTGTACGTGGTGTGGCCCACAAAAGTCACGGATTGACTTGATTTTCAGCCGTGTGGGCCCCCTCTAGAATGGTGCATCTGACTGAGGGGGTAGATTTTCGAACGGCATCACGGTGGGGCCCACATTAGCTCGACCTCACGGACGACCACTTTATGCTCGAGCGCATAGTACCTTTTCCTATATATATATGTACGTGTGTGTGTGATGCAATTCCAAGAGCCTAAACCTAATTCATATTGGTAGTTTAACAAACTTTGTGCCGATTACAGAAAAGTACCCTATTTTAGTACCTATATATACTTTTTGAAAGCAGAAACACCCAAAAACATTTAGGTATTGATGATGTATCACAAAGTACAATCCAATTAGGAGACAGCTTCATCAGTGAAAACATAATGCCATATTCAATCCACATTTCTCTCTTGGGATCTAACATTTAGTGCTACATAAATCCCAAGTGCCTCCACAGCCACAGTAGCTATCACCACACCCACGACCATTTTCCTGGGCATGTTCAATCCAAATAAAAAGCCGCGTCCACCAAGTGTGGACCAGCGGGCTTGAGTGATCGTTTTTGGCATGGTCACGTAGAGAGCTCCGTTCTCAAATTTCACACCGATTTTGCTCCGGATATAGTCCTTGGGCACATGAATGTTCTTGCGAAAGCGGCTCCATTTGTTGCCGTTGATTTGGCGCTCCCCGCTGATCTTTATATTGCCATAGTTGTCGAGTTGGATTCTTAGTTGATCTTTTTTGAATTCTGGAGCCAAAATGTCTTGATTAGAGCTTACTAACATTAGTAGCATTGTGCGAAAAAAATGGATGGCTTTTGGTGGGCGGGGCCTCAACCTGTTTGAGCCCGGCCCATCATCTTATGGGCCTAACACAAATCTAGCCGAGCCTGGCCCATCAATTTCTTGGGCCTAACACTCTCCTCTAACTGAAGATTTACTACAAAATTCCTGCAGGAATTGGCTTTTACCAAATAGTGCTTGAAGGATATGAAATTGTCAAGCACTGATTTTCCAAAGTGGAAATTACATTATTACCTTTTCTATGCTTTCCTTACAACGAAGTAGAGAATCAAGATACTAAGGCCCATGTATCTCACATCCAACCCATCCAACATATGCACAGTGACATTATTATTAGACAAGCCAAACATATACAGGTTCCAATCATAAGGTGGGCCGAGCCATAAAAAATAATGTATATGATTCAAAATATCCCTATTCAAGTGTAGCCCATTTGGTAATTTGATTGGCATGATGTTTTGTTCATGTTAACACCTTGGTGAGGTGCATACGTTGGATAGGTTGTATATTACACGTATACCATTTGGACCCACAAGTCACGACTTCCGTTACTTTCATATTTAAAAAATTAAACGAGGATATTTTGTAATTTCATTCCTCAAAAAGCACTCATAGTAATTTCCAATTGCCCAAGCATTGTTTGGTAAAATATAGATTCCTCAACAATTTTGTTGCAAAAATCCCATTATCAAAGAAGGTTATGATATAGTACCTCATTAATATAGTATTAACATCCCAGTACATTTTTTAATTAAGTTTTTATTAAGCTACCTCATTAAATAAGTTTTTTTTTCAAACAGGTACCTCCCCTTAGTTTTCACTGACGTCTGTACATTTAAAATATTTTTTTGTTCTAAAATGGCAAAAATGTTGTTAATGTCTTAAATTTGTAAACAATAGAGTCTTACTATGCCATCAAGTATGCGTCGATGCCATCGAAGTCCCATCAGAAAAATCTAGAAAATCCATGTTTTGTTGCTGGAATATTTTGGTATTTCTACTCGATGTTATTGAAGGTGTTCAATACCATTGACAGATCGTCGATGCCATCGAAGTCCCATTGAGCGCACACGCAGAATCACATAAGTGCGGGATTTGTTTCCTATTCCAATTGTGATATTATATGATACTATATATATATATATATATATATATATATATATATATATATATATATATATATATATATATATATATATTGGGTGTAATTGGGGTTTAAGAGTAAAAAAAAAAATTAGTTTTAGGGCTTTCTAATTCATTCCTAAGAGTTTCAAAAGAGCATAGCTAGGGCTTATGAGGAAGATTTGAGGTTTGTTCGAATCGGTATTTACTTATCTCTTGTAATTTCTACTTTTATAGTGCATACTTGTCACTTTGTGCCATGGTTTTTTTTTTTTTTCTGAAAGGATTTTTCCACGTAAAATTTGGATTGTTTATGTTTGGACTTGGTTGTGCGATTGGAAATACTTTGCTTAATTCATCTCTATGTGCTTCTTCGATTCCCCAACAAGTGGTATTAGAGATAACGTTGGGAAGCAGATCGAATCTGAAAGCAACATATCAATGACATCTAACCCGAAGTTCGATGTAGAAAAATATTTCCGAAGAATCTATCTATCAATCTATTAATAAAATCTTATAAAATTTTCTCTCATGGATTCGAGAATTTTCTCTTATGGATTCAAGATATTTATCGACTGAGGACGACAGTAATCAACCTCATCATGTCCTCCCCTATGTTAGTGGTATCAAAGTAAGGCTTTCTCCTCGGATGTATGGCTTCTAACGAAGGGTCGGGTAACATTCCCATAGACAATGCTCTTGGAAATTTTTCTTTAATATTAATGGCTTTCGAAACGGCGCAGCGAGATAATCGGCAAATCATGTAAGGGTTACAGGCTATCATCGATCGTATGATGGAGGCTCTAGGACAGCTCCGTGTTCATGGCGGTGATTCAACCCCAGTAGGCGCTGAAACTCGTAATCGCGTCGATCATAGGGTGATGCCGACAGTGAATCACAAGATCACGCCTGAGGAGGAGGGATCCAGTGACGAGGAGATCAATGACAGGATCTTCTAACATCCCAGACGAGTTAGTGACCTGGTAGATTAGACAGATCGAGACTTCCGGATGAAAGTCAGCCTCCTTACCTTCAATGGCCAACTCCACATCGAGGACTTCCTCGATTGGTGCTCCTTGTTATTTTCATATGTTCGGCCTAAATTTTAGGTCATGCTTCATCAATGTTTGGGAATAGATTTCCAAACAATTATGTATATGTACTGCGGATTAGTCCCACAATGGTGATGAACTATGGATTATTATTATTATTTTAATATCAAAATGATCATGAGATTTGGTTGAGGGCTTAATGCTTGGGTTTCGCCTTACTTTTTATTCTCTTATTTTCTAGCTCTTCGAGGGATTTTGAAATATTGTAGGGATGAAAATGCCTCTATTACAAGCCTTTGCACAATGGTTGAGTGCTTAGAAGTGAAGAAAAGAGCCATTTTTAAAAATGTAGAGTGAGTCCCATTAAATCTCGATTGGGCTCACACCATTGGATATCTGTCAATCCTGAAACCGTAGAAAGTATCACTTCTAAAAAATCGAGCAAAGGCTATGGACTTTGAAAGCTTTTAGTTTCGGATTAAATCTGTAATTATAGTACGAATTTAATCCATAGCTAAAACGTAATTTATCTGTAGTTAAAGCCTACCTCCTCACCTATTAGATATTGATAATGCTTAAGGGGCTCCATAGGGCCCATTGGAATATATGTGTTTGATCTAAGCCATCCATAAATTCTTATATATAATTTCAGTGGATGATCCCAAAAATTATGTAAGTTAAAGGTCCAAGTGGACCACACCATAAGAAATGATAAAAATTAAATTTCTATTGTTAATATGTTGTGTGGTCTTCTTACAGCTTCGATCTAACTCAGTTTTTGCATCAATACTTGAAATAATACTTTAAAATTAATGGATAGAATGGATAAATAAAATACATCACTGTGAGACCCACGATCCTAAAACCCAAATTGTTAAAGGTCGTCCGTCACATGCCCCTTCCAAAACAAAACGCGCTCTTCCAAAAGAGAAATTTCCAACTGTACGACCAGTATATGGCACACAACCTTTTTAGGCCCATTTCTTTTTAGTTGCCAAGAATACTCCCTAGGCGTACGGACGACCTTGCACATGACGAAAATGCCCCTGCTTTAAAACAGACCATTAATCGCGAGATAAGGTTATAGCTACGGTTATAATCCGTAGCAATAGATAAGCGAATCGGCTAGTTCTTGAAGGCTAGGTTTCCTATGACTACGGATTATAACCGTAGCCATAGCTGTAGCCATTGAAAAAAATAAATTCGGACGGTACTACCGCCGATCCGACGGTAATATCGCCAACCTCTGGACGTCTTTGCGGTGGTACCGCCCGGGTGCGGTAGTGCCGCCCAGTTTTTTTTAAAAAAATTGGGTGGGTCCCATCGTGGGCCTCACACAATGTTCATGATTTTGGTGGGCCCCACATTCACCTGTGCACTTTATTATTTATTATTATTTTTCTTACATGGATAACTTCATTCTACCTACATTTTTCTCTAATACATATTTATATAAATATGTATATATAAGCATATAAAATTTTTTTTTCTCTTTTTTTCATTTCTTTCTTTATTCATTTAGCAAGAATATCTTCTAAACCAAAATTAGTTACTTGATATACCCTATATGATTTTGGGGTAGGAGAAGCTACTTTAGCCAACCAACTTATTTATTTTCCAAGATTTCATCAGGTCAATGATCGAAAATCAATTTCATTCAGTTTGCGGTCAATTTCATTCAGTTTGCGGTCAATTTCATTCATTTCATTTACTTCACGATCAATTCCATGCATTTCACGGTCATTCCCGGCAATCCTGCTTTACTTCACGGTCAATTCCATGTATTTTACGGTCAATTCCCTTTACTTCATGGTCATTTTCATGCATTTCACGGTCAATTTGCTTCACTTCACGGTCATTTTTATGCATTTCACGGTCATTCCCGGTAATTCTGTGTTGATTCACGGTCATTTCCACGCATGTCACGGTCAATTCCCTTCACTTCACGGTCATTTCCACGCATTTCACTGTCAATTCGCTTCACTTCATGGTCATTTCCATGCATTTCACGGTCATTCCCGGTGATTTCGTGTTGATTCACGGTCATTTCCATGCATTTCACGGTCAATTCCTTTCACTTCACGGTCATTTCCATGCATTTCACGGTCAATTCGCTTCACTTCACGGTCATTTCCATGCATTTCATGGTCATTCCCGGCAATTCCGTGTTGATTCACGGTCATTTCCACGCATTTCACGGTCAATTCCCTTCACTTCACGATCATTTCCACGCATTTCACGGTCAATTCGCTTCACTTCATGGTCATTTCCATGCATTTCACGGTCATTCTCGGCAATTCCGTGTTGATTCACGGTCATTTCCATGCATTTCACGGTCAATTCCCTTCACTTCATGGTCATTTCCATGCATTTCACGGTCAATTCGCTTCGCTTCACGATCATTTTCATGCATTTCACGGTCATTCCCGGCGATTTCGTGTGGATTCACGGTTATTTTCATGCATTTCACGGTCAATTCACTTCACTTCACGGTCATTTTCACGCATTTCACGATCAATTCGCTTCACTTCACGGTCATTTTCAAGCATTTCATGGTCATTTTCGACAATTTCGTGTTGATTCACGCTCATTTCTACACATTTCACGGTCAATTCCCTTCACTTCACGGTCATTTCCACGCATTTTACGGTCAATTCGCTTCACTTCACGATCATTTTCATGCATTTCACGGTTATTCTCGGCGATTCCGTGTTGATTCACGATCATTTCCATGCATTTCATAGACAATTCCCTTCACTTCACGATCATTTCCACGCATTTCACGGTCAATTTGCTTCGCTTCACAATCATTTCCATGCATTTCACGGTCATTCCCGGCGATTCTGTGTTGATTCATGGTTATTTCCATGCATTTCACGGTCAACTCCCTTCACTTCACGGTCATTTCCATGCATTTCACGGTCAATTCGCTTCACTTCACGGTCATTTCCATGCATTTCATGGTTATTTCCGGCAATTTCATGTTGATTCACGGTCATTTCCATGCATTTCACGGTCAATTCCCTTCACTTCACTGTCATTTCCACACATTTTACGGTCAATTCGCTTCGCTTCATGATCATTTCCATGCATTTCACGGTCATTCCCGATGATTCCGTGTTGATTCACGATCATTTCCATGCATTTCACGGACAATTCCCTTCACTTCACGATCATTTCCACGCATTTCACGGTCAATTCGCTTCGCTTCACGATCATTTCCATGCATTTCACGGTCATTCCTCGCGATTCCGTGTTGATTCACGGTATTTCCATGCATTTCATGGTCAATTCCCTTCACTTCACGGTCATTTCCACGCATTTCACGGTCAATTCGCTTCACTTCACGGTCATTTTCATGCATTTCACGGTCATTTTCGGCAATTTTATATTGATTCATGGTCATTTCCACGCATTTCATGGTCAATTCTCTTCACTTCACAGTCATTTCCACACATTTCACGGTCAATTCGCTTCGCTTCACGATCATTTCCATGTATTTCACGGTCATTCCCCGCGATTCCGTGTTGATTCACGGTCATTTCCATGCATTTCATGGTCATTTCCCTTCCCTTCATGGTCATTTCCACGCATTTCACGGTCAATTTGCTTCACTTCACGATCGTTTCCATGCATTTCACGGTCATTTCCAGTGATTCCGTGTTGATTCACGGTCATTTTCACGCATTTCACAGTCAATTCCCTTCACTTCACGGTCATTTCCAGTGATTCCGTGTTGATTCACGGTCATTTCCACGCATTTCACAGTCAATTCCCTTCACTTCACGGTCATTTCCACGCATTTCATGGTCAATTTGCTTCACTTCACGGTCATTCCCGACAATTCCGTGTTGATTCACGGTCATTTCCACGCATTTCACGGAAATTACCGTGAATCAATACGGAATTGTCGGGAATGACCGGGAAATGCATGGAAATGACCGTGAAGTGAAGCGAGTTGACTATGAAGTGCATGAAAATGACCTTGAAGTTAAGCGAATTGACCATAAAGTGAAAGGAATTGACCGTGAAATGTGTGGAAATGGCCGTGAATCAACATGGAATCGCCAAAAATGACCATGAAATGCATGGATTTGACTGTGAAGTGAAGCGAATTGACCATGAAATGCGTTGAAATGACCGTGAAGTGAAAGGAATTGACCGTGAAATGCGTGGAAATGATCGTGAAGCAAAGCGAATTAATCGTGAAATGCGTGGAAATCCGTGAAATGAAGAAATGATTGAAATGCATGAAATGATCGTGAAGAAATGATCCGTGAAGTGAAAAGAAATTATTAAAATGCGTGAAATGACCGTGAATCAACATGGAATCGCCGAATTGTTCGTGAAATGCATGGAAATGACCGTGAAGTGAAGCGAATGACGAAAATGACCGTGGTGAAAGGAATTGACCGTGAAATGCGTGAAATGACGTCAACTGCATCACGGGGAATGACCATGAAATGCATGGAAATGATCGTGAAGCGAAGCGAATTGACCGTGAAATGCATGGAAATGACCGTGAATCAACAAATTGACGTGAAATGCATGGAAATGACCGTGAATCAACACGGAATGAAATGCATGGAAATGACCGTGAAGTGAAGCGAATTGACTGTGAAATGATCGTGCTACGGATTATAACCACGCATTTCACGGTCAATTCGCTTCACTTCACGATCATTTCCATGCATTTCACGGTCATTCCCCGCGATTCCGTGTTGATTCACGGTCATTTCCATGCATTTAGGGTCATTTCCCTTCACTTCACGGTCATTTCCACACATTTCACAGTCAATTCGCTTCACTTCATGGTCATTTCCACGCATTTTACGGTCAATTCGCTTCACTTCACGATCATTTCCATCCATATCACGGTCATTCCCGGCGATTCCGTGTTGATTCACGGTCATTTCCACACATTTCACGGACAATTCCCTTCACTTCACGGTCATTTCCATGCATTTCACGATCAATTCACTTTGCTTCACAATCATTTCCATGCATTTCATGGTCATTCCCGGCGATTCCGTGGTGATTCATGGTCATTTTCACGCATTTCACGGACAATTCCCTTCACTTCACGGTCATTTTCATGCATTTCACGGTCAATTCACTTCGCTTCAAGATCATTTCCATGCATTTTCACGGTCATTCCTTACAATTCTGTGTTGATTCACGGTCATTTCCACGCATTTCATGGTCAATTTCCTTCACTTCACGGTCATTTCCATGCATTTCACAGTCAATTCGCTTCACTTCATGGTCATTTCCATGCATTTCGCGGTCATTCCCGACAATTCCGTGTTAATTTACGGTCATTTCCACGCATTTCACAGTCGATTCGCTTCACTTCATGGTCATTTTCATACATTTCACATAAAATGAACGTGAAGTGAAGGGAATTGACCGTGAAATGCGTGGAAATGACCATGAAGTGAAGGGAATTGACCGTGAAATGTGTGGAAATGACTATGAAGTGAAGGGAATTGACCGTGAAATGCGTGGAAATGACCATGAATCAACACGGAATTGCCGAGAATGATTGTGAAATGCATGGAAATGACCATGAAGTGAAGCGCATTGATCGTGAAATGCGTGGAAATGACCGTGAAGTGAAGGGAATTGACCGTGAAATGCGTGGAAATGACCGTGAATTAACATTGAATTACCGGGAATGACCGTGAAATGCATGGAAATGATCGTGAAGTGAAGCGAATTGACCGTGAAATGCATGGAAATGACCGTGAAGTGAAGGGAATTGACCGTGAAATGCGTGGAAATGACCGTGAATCAACACGGAATCGCCGGGAATGACCATGAAATGCATGGAAATGACCGTGAAGTGAAGGGAATTGACCATGAAATGCATGGAAATGACCGTGAATCAACATGGAATTACCAGGAATGACCGTGAAATGCATGGAAATGACCGTAAAGTGAAGCGAATTGATCGTGAAATGCGTGGAAATGACCGTGAAGTGAAGGGGATTGACCGTGAAATGCATGGAAATGACCGTGAATCAACACGAAATTGTTGAAAATGACTGTGAAATGCATGGAAATGGCTGTGAAATGAAGCGAATTGACCATGAAATGCGTGGAAATGACTGTGAAGTGAAGGGAATTGACCGTGAAATGCGTGAAAATGACCATGAATCAACACGGAATCGCTGAGAATGAGCATGAAATGCATGTAAATGACCGTGAAGTGAAGGAAATTGACCGTGAAATGCGTGGAAATGACCGTGAAGTGAAGAGAATTGACCGTGAAATGTGGCGAAATTATCGTGAAGTGAAGAGAATTGACCGTGCAATGCGTGGAAATGACCGTGAATCAACACGTAATTGCCAGTAATGACCGTGAAATGCATGGAAATGACAACAAAATGTATGGAAATGATCGTGAAGTGAAGCGAATTGATCGTGAAATGCGTGGAAATGACCGTGAAATGAAATGCATGAAATGACAATTATCCGATCGTGAAGTGAAGCGAATTGATCGTGAAATGCGTGGAAATGACCGTGAAGTGAAGGGAATTATCCGTGAAATGCATGGAAATGACCGTGAATCAGCATGGAATCGTCGGGAATGACTGTGAAATGCATGAAAATGTCCGTGAAGTGAAGCGAATTGACTGTGAAATGCGTGGAATTGACCGCGAAGTGAATAAAATGAATGAAATTGACCGCAAAGTGAATGAAATGAGTTTTCGACCATCGACCCGAAGGAATCTTAGAAATTAACTACGTTGGTTGGCTAAATTAGCTTCTCCTACCCCAAAATCACACGTGGTACATTAGGCAACTCAATCTACTTAAGGAGATATACTTGTTAAATAAGTAGACAAAGAAATGAATTAAAAGATAAAAAAATATTTTTATATAATTATATATATATTTACATAATTATGTATTACGGAAAAAGGAAAGGTGTAGAAGGTTCTCCTTGTGAAAATTAAAAGAAAAAAAAAAAACAAATAAATAAATTCTGCCTGGGCCGGCACTACCGCCGTACCGCGGCAGTATGGTTTTTTTTTTTTTTGCTGTGAAATTTTCGTTCCTTTTGTGGGTCTCATCATGAAGCTTGTGTTATATCCCAACCGTCCATCTATTTGAAGAGCTCGTATTAAGCTTCAGATGAAAAATAAGATAGATCTAGCTATCAAGTGTACCACTCCGTAAAAGTCAACGAAGGATTGAACGTTTACCATTGAAATCCTTTAACGGGTCACAGAAGTTTTATATCAATATGAAATTTGTTTTTCCTCTTCATCCAGGTCTTCGTGACCTCATGAATAGGTTGGATGGAAAATATATGTTAGGGTGGGCCCTATGAAATTTTTAACATTGAAAATCAAGTTTTCCACTGCTATTTGTGGTGTGGTCCAGTTGATCTTTGGATATGATTTTTTTTCCGATAATGCTCTCAAATGATCTCGAAATATGGATGAACGGTGTGGATATAATAAATACGCGGGGGCATGTCGAGGAGCGTCTGCGCTCGTCTTCGCACACCAGCCAATCAGCTTCCGGAAAGAACGAATGACGGGGGTATTTTGGTCCCTTGAAAAGTCGGCCGTACACAGAGGAGTATTCTCGGAAGCTGAGGTGGGCTTCAAATGGCTGGTGGGCCATAAATGGGTCGTACAGTAGGAAATTTCCACCTCCAAAATCGTCCGCCCTTTTCTCCCGCGCGCAGCAGACCTCCCAGAACCCATCTCTCCATATCTCTCTCTCGCACTCAGCCTCTCTCTTTCCCTCGCCCTCTCTCGATCTCCCGCTCTCCCTCACCCTCTCCCTGTCTCTTGGCCGCATTCCCCTCTCTCTGTTTTCCAACCTCTCTCTTTCTCCCTCTCGCTAGCGTTTTCAAAACCCCCTTTCGTGGCAAGAAGGAGAAGAAGAAGGAGAAGGAGAAGGAGAAGAAGAAGAACAACAAGAACAAGAACGGTTAGTCTCTCTCTCTCGCAACAGATTGCGCATCCAGCTTAGATTACTAGAATTGAATGTATTTCTGTGAGATATTGGGTAATGCAGAAACCGTATAGTAGAATCCGATGAAACCAGCATCTGGGTATTTGGTAATTTTCAGCTGACTGATATAAAATGGGTTGTATGTGTGCTTTGCTGCATGCAAGCGACTTCTATAGAGAACCTCCCTCTCTATTGTTGTCTCTTTTTTGTAATTTGATCCGGCTTTCATTGAGTTAGTGTTTTTCTGTGAGGAATTGTGTAATGTGGCATCAGTGCTGTTGAAATAGATGAAATGGGCATCTGGATCTGTTTAATTCTCAGCAGACTGATGTCAAATGAGGTGTATGTGTGGTCAGTAGCATGAAGATGACTTAAACAGAGAAGCCTCTTTCCTACTGTTTTTCTTTTCTTGTATTTAGACTTGGGCTAGATTTCTTGACGGTTTTATCCATTTTTGAAAATATTCTATAATGTGAAACCCATCTGTTGGAATTTGATGAAATGGGCATCTGGGTCTTTTCAATTTTCAGCGAACTAATGTAAAATGAGGTGCACTTGCTCAGTTGAATGAGAAAGACTTAGCTAGAGAACTTCCATTTCTATGGTTTTGTTCTTTGCATTTATATTAGGTCTAGATAGCTTGAAGTTACTGTGTTTCTGATGTGGTAACTGTGTGGTTGAAGCCGATGAAATAGGTATCTGGAACTGTTTAAATTTTCCGCACAGAAGTGTAAAATCAGGTATGTGTGTGTTTGGTTGTATGAATATGAATATTCTAGCTCTTTGTTTCTATGATTTTGACATATTCTATTGAACTCGGAATGGACTTGGTGGAAATCATTGAAATGGGCATCTGTATCTGTTTAATTTTCTGCAGATTTATGGGAAATTTGTGTGCTGATTGCATATAATGACTAAAGTGGTGAAATTCATATGAAGTGAATAGGCATGACTCACCCCAGTGAGGGGTAACTCATGGTGTGGAACTGGATGGGTCGGACCGAATCCAAATCAACTCAGAGGAGACGCATTTATCTTATCTGATTCATTTAAAAGTTGTGGTGATGGTGATGCCAAATGGAGAGGGTGGAAGCAGAGGTTTTGATGGGGTCGGCAGTTGTGTGCCGCAGAATTGTGGCAGCTGGTTGAAGATGTGGTGATGGTGATTTGCTGTTGAATCTCAGCAGGCTCGAAGATGAGTAGGGTATGGGTAGATTGGGTTGT
Source organism: Magnolia changhungtana (assembly GCA_030180095.1). NCBI lineage: Eukaryota > Viridiplantae > Streptophyta > Magnoliopsida > Magnoliales > Magnoliaceae > Magnolia > Magnolia changhungtana. The sequence goes on along the minus strand of JASAUF010000599.1, from coordinate 631,337 downwards.
GGTGGATTGTTCCTCTTTTCTTTTCTTTTTCTTCTTTTAAGGAAAAAAAAATAAATAAAAAATTCCTCCTATATTTCATGCATGCTAACTGTTTGATGAAATGGCTCAACAAGGAATGTTTCATGCTGTTATTTTATTAACTGGATAAGGAGTGCCATAGTTTCTTACAGTGTAGATGCTTGGCATTGCTTCGTAGGTTAAGCTTAACCCTACAACGTGAGATTTTACTTTTCTTGCTTGGGTTAAGGAGAATTTGAGGTTTCACTGGTACTATCCATGTTGTTTTGTGCTTATATATTGCGTGGTTTCTTCAAACAACACTTATTTTGGCAAATTTCGGAAGCTTTGCATAAGCAGGTCATCTCCTGATTACAGGATGTGACTCAACTGGTGTGCAATTCACGATCAACTTGCAAGTAGTGTGTTGTTGGAATCTTCTTTGTTGTTGGTGGGATTTTTTCTATTTCTGTCAGAATCAATTTCTACTTCTTTTTTTCTTTTTAAAAAAAAAAAGTGTTCCTCTGTTTTTTTTTTTTTTTTTTCCTTTCCCCTTGTTTCAGAAGTGGGTCTCTCCCAAACTTCTCAGAAACAGTTGGGAAACTTGATAATTCAGAGAATCAGGCTGTTTTCGTGGATAAATCTAAGAGCTATTGTTCCTTCAAGTCAGAGGTTAGTCTTAAAGATCACTTTGGAGCTTGATTTATCAATCAACTTGGAGAGAAGTTTGGAATTTTGATTGGAGCTAAATATGAAATCAGTTTTGAAAAGTCTCACTGATTAGCTCAGAACTGAGCCAGGATGATTTAGTTTCTAGTTTCTGAGTAATGAAACTAACTGCGAATCCATAAAAAAAGGCTTTTTCAATTGTCATCAGAGTAAAGCTTTAGAATATAAGTGACTTGTTTATTAATTCATCGAGTAAACTCAAAAACTTTCAAAAAGAATAAGAAAAAAGAACTCGAAAACTGAGTGACCAACTTTGGAATACTCCTCAATTGGACCACTTACAAAAATTGATGTGGAATATGTGGTTAATTGGGGCAATGGTGTTTAATTGGTGCAGCTGCATTTGGTTGCTTGTTCATGTTTCTTGTTTCGACTTAGTTGTTTTAATATCAGCTACTGATTAAGTAGTCTCACATTATTTGTTACTGTTTCTTACAAGACATGAGATAATTTTCATTAATGCTTGATACACCTTAAGAGGGGCCCACATCACATTTGTCAAATCAGTGGTGGGCTCCACCATCCACATAATAAGTTAAGTGAAACCCACAAACTGTCCTATCAGAAATTTGGACCCTGTGATTTCTTTGATCAGTGATCTTTCTCTTTATATGTGCTGCATCTCTCCATTGCAAGAAGCAATTCTGCTTCCCTGACCTTTATTACCTTTCTAGATCACCCTAGAAGACTATGAATGGATCATCCTCTATGGCTTGACCTTAGGTTTCCTTTATGCTTCCCACTCTAGAGGCTGATGCTGCAAAAAGTTCAAAAAGTTTTAAAAAATGGAAAAAACTTGAGACAATCCTAGTCTTGTCTTCTGATGATTTTATTTTAGAGACATGAATTCCATATTAGTTATCCAAATAATGCCCTTGTGTTTCTTTAAATATGTTGTCTGACAAAAGAAATGAGAAATTTCCTATCTTATAGCCATTGTGTGGATATTGCTTCTACACTTGAGTATTATGCATCTTGATTAGCACTTATTGGTAGATGAGGGTTCCTTTAAATTCTGTTGTTACGTTCCATTTTTCCGCTGGTTTCTCTCGCAACAAATCTTGCATTTCTCTCTCTCTCTCTCTCTCTCTCTCTCTCTCTGTCGTTGAGAATGGTGTATTACTTTTTGTTCAGTGCTTAAGTTGGAAAAAATCTCTCATGTTTCAGATGATCATGGAACGTAAGTTGCAATGACACACTCTCCTCATATATATATATAACATAGTTCTTAAATATAATTTTCCTGAAAAGAGATGGGATGGCATGTACCTGTTGCCAAAGAAACCAAATGCAGGCCGCAGAAATATTTAAGCGAGCAGGGTGTGTCATTGCACTTATTTTGATGACATGCAATGCAACCTTAAAGTTATTGATCCTCCACAAAATGTAAACTTGTTGATAGCCAACCCGAAATAGTTATTGATCCTCTCCAAAATGTGGCCATCTTGTTTTCAGCTGTTCTCTGATCATATGGATAGAATAATTTGATCCATGTAGATCTTTAATTGTCTTTATCATTCTTATGTTATTTGTGGGCATATTATTAGTTTTACACGTGTCAATGAAAAAAAAGGAGTTCATTAAAGTTATTATTCTTTGAAATCATGTGTTTATCTATCTGATGGCCTCTACAGCTTGGTATTAATGTGTGGATCTTGTTTTTATTTTATTTTATTTTATTTTATTTTTTTAAAAATTCTAATGCACCAACTAAACTCATCTGTGCCTGTTTTTCATGTTGTGGATTGGATTTGTGTTTCTTTAGGATTTATTTATTTATTTATATTTTTTGAGAAGGCCGGATTCTGCTTCACATGAGAAGAGTTGTCATCTTTTTTTATGGTTTGATTTTTTTTTTTTTTCAGTAAGTGATTTTTCTGTAATGCTTCTTTTCTCTTTCTCTTTCTTTGGGGTGGTGGTGTGTGTGCCTTTTGTATTTTGGGAAAAGGTGGGGCACTTCTTTCCGGCAATGGATGTGTGATGGACAGAAATCTCCTCCACTGAACATTCCCATCCATCACACTTGTGTACTTCCCATTGCATGTAAACCACTGTCTAAATTTTATTTTCAAGAGTAATTTGCCAGCCAATTAATGAATGCCAAGTAGCATCACCCATCCACAGTGGGGCCTACCAGATGAATGATCTAGATTACTGAAAGATGGGCCCCACCTGTACGGTATGCTGTCCCAAATGAAGACACCGATAACTCGGGCCAAGAATTATATATTTGTTCTTCTTCCTTTCTGTGGTTGCCTGTTTCTGTCATGTGAATCAGAGAGTTGAGATACTGAAAATTTGATATTTGAAATTGGATTTGGGCAGGGGATTCTCCCTGATGGGAGGATTGTAGCTGTCAAGAGATTGCCCATTTTTATTCTTCTTTAATGACTATGACTCTTTCTCTTCTTCAGGATACCTTATCCCAAAAGGATGGAAAGTTTTACCACTATTCAGGAACATTCACCACAACCCTGACATCTTTACTGATCCTGACAAGTTTGATCCCACCAGATTTGAGGTACTGTTTCAAAATTGGAATAGGTTACCACCTCCTTTTTTGTAATTTTATTTCTTAAGTTTAACCCCACTAGTTCTCCCTTCCCCCATAAAGACCACTAAATTCCAACCATCCTCTTGGCAATGGAATCCACATTCATGCAATTTGGCAATGGAATCCACTCCTGGCCAAGGAATGAGCTAGTAAAGCTGGAGATGTTGGTCCTTCTCCGTCACCTAACCACCAAGTACAGGTAACCAACTCATTCAAATAGCACCAACTTTTCATTGCCTTCCCATGATAACAAAAGCTATTGTGGAGGGTGATTTTTGTATTATAATAGGATTGTGGAGAAGAAACTTCATGGAAAAAATATGCAAAAGAACATTTATTACTAGTCATCAACAACTCAAAGGGTGATTTCTGTACAAGCCTTTCGTACCAAAACAGAAAAAATCAGTTAGGATTGGATAATGTGCCCAAAAATCATCAGAAGAGAACATGGGCGCAGCTCTACTTTTTATACAGCTCAGAATGGTTAGGCTTTCAGTTGGATGTTAGGCTGGGTCTACCTTAGCCCCATACTTAATGTTAATCAATAAAAATAATCAGCATTTTCAGTTCAATTTCATGGTTGCTTGGTTTCCTTTTTTTTTTTTAAAGTTTTTGTTACAGTACATTTGATTGCAAAGAATATCATGAAATTTTACACCAATTAGACTGCTTGATCATGAAAATGGCTGAGATTTATGGTGTAGAGCGCTATTGAAACCGCTCTTGCGGATGGGGAGTGCTGTGCTGAACAGGATTCTAGCATTCGGATGTCCTGTTTCTTTGATAAGGTATGCCTTCTCCACGTTGCATTGTGCTTAATCCGTATAGGATTTGCTTGGTTGGGTTACTTATGAATACTTGGGTGTTTGCACTTTACAGGCTTTAGCAAATGTTGGAGCCGACCTGGCACAGTTAGTCCCTGGTCGGGTGTCAACTGACGTGGATGCTCGTTTGGCTTATGATACAAATGGCATCCTTCGGAAGGTACTGCTGCAAGTAGATTTTCTAGATGTGTAGCCATCTTGACTTTTGTGAATAGGTCGCTTAGTAGGTGAAGTTCCATACTGTTGCGTTGCATATGATGGCAGTCATTGATATGATTTTGGAGGTTTGATTATGCGATTTTTGATGATATGATTTTGGAGGTTTGATTATGCAAAGAATGAGAAAATCTCAGCTAAACCACGCAGTTGTGATCTTCTCGAAGGATCCTTTGGTGATTTTCTTATATCTTCTATTCCTCTCTGCATAATGAGGCTTGTTTGGGGAACCTCTCTGCATATGAATATGCTAATTTTAAAATTAAAGAACTGAAAAAATTAAATAAATCAGAACTAATCAGAAATCTCAACCATAATAGTATTGAGAAATTGATTCAAACCTTGTTCAAAGGACAACCTTACACCAAAAACAAATGTTTTAGGTACGATAACCTGATTTCTTGAACGTAAGAAGGATCAAGATCACAAACTAAAACAAGAGGAAAAGGAAATAAAGCTATTTATTACAAGCACTCGCCACATGTACATAAAAAGATTACAATCATTCAATACATATACATCACATACATCATTCACCATAAAACACCAGGAGTTATAGTGGTTCGGTGTGTACACCAACTGTTCTCAAACAGCCACACCTACTCCACTCTCAATAATCATAACCCACGTGATATTGGCGTTCACTAATAATCAAAGTTTTCTCAAGTTCACCTTAAAACCTATATAGTTGTATTTTCAAATGGGCTATCACAATTAAAATCCCATGCTAAGATTTTTTGGTTATCTTAGTCAAAACCAATATAGAGATTTTCTGGATATTTAAAAAAGCAAAAAATGAATAAAGAATAATACTTATCTTCTTCTGAAGACGCTCTTTAATGTAGCTCGTAGAATCGCTTTTCTTGATGTAGAAATGTTCAATGTCCAATAACACAATCAAAGGTTCTAGGTTCTAAATTGATTTTAAATTAATTCAAATCTTATGCTACTTGTTTGAATTCCTTAGATCTCACAAAGAAGAGTATAAACTTCCTTTATAACATAAGATTTATAAAAGAGATCAAGGAATTACAAAAACAAAAAGCTATATTAAAAAGATTTAAAATACTGTCCTATAGCTTGAAGAAGATGAAGACTTTTCTTTCTCAAAGTGAAGTCTTTTTGTGGCTTTAATGAATGAATTAGAATGAGAAAAGGCCTCTATTTATAGGCTGAACATCGGTTGCTTCGATTGGTCTAAGGTCTCCTTCGACTCATTTAAGAATCAACCAAATTTCAAAATTTGGGCTTGATCGGATAAAACCATTCTTCGACTAGTCGAAGGGCTTGCTCAACTGGTTAAGGGGCCTGCTTGACCAGTCTAGCATAGCCTTCGACTGGTCGAGGGTGTCAAAAAATGGTTGCTGGACTTCGAGTCAAGCACCCTTCAACTGGTCGAGGAACCAACAGAAAAAGTCCATTTTTAAGTTCAAATCTTGGACTGGTCGAAACTTTCCCTAAACTGGTCGAACCAAAAGCCTAGACTAGTCGAACTAAGGCTTAGACTAGTTGAACTAAAGCGCAACAAAAGTATAAAAATCCATATATGTTTAGCATATGAAAGAACCTAATTCTAAGGTCTCTCTAGGGTCAATTATACCTAAAATTATTGGACATTGAAGTATATACCTCGAAACTTCTATTTGAATCTTCAGTAGCGTTCAGTGGATCTTCTACTTGAAGTAAACTTGTAGTTGTAGCTTGATCTTGAACTTGAAGTGAAATAGAGCTTAAACTTAAAGTAACCATCTTCATGTCTTGTACTTTCCAACTTCATGAGTTTACCTTGAAGGAGAACTTTCCATCTTGATTCACTTGAAGATGAACTTTCCATCACTTGTGTGAGCCACATAATAAACTGTTTTGTCCCATCGAAATTTGACAAATAAGGGTGTTTTATACATCATAACACTTATAAGATGGTTATACGATTTTGATATTGGGAGAATAATTGAAGTTTGAGAGTTTGATGTGCTACAATTTGTAATTTGATCAGAGTTTGATATTGATAATTATTTTTCATAGAGTTTGTTTTCCTTCCAGTTTGATGAGGGAGGGTTGGTAAAAATATCGGCGATCTCATTGAAATCACACAACAACGATTCTTGTGCGTTATAACGACATTCTCATTGAAAATGTACAATGGTTATTGGTGATCCTTGTGCATTACAATGGCGATGCTTGTGCACAACGGTGATTTGCAAGGATCGACGTTGTAATGCACAAGAATTGTCATTGTGCAATTTTAATGGGATCGCCGATGTGAATGTTTTTACTTTCATTAGGCTTCTCCCATCAATTTTAAAGGAAAACAAGCTTCATGAAAAATAACTGCTAATATCAAAATGCCATCAAGCTACAAATGGTAATACATCAAACTCCCATGGGTGCATTCATTAGTACAAAGCTAATGAACTGGTAGTACCTTAGGTTTTGATACATCCATTTTCACCAACATGTCATGCAGGTAGAATGTCCAATCCATTTAAAAGGTGTGCCAAACCATTATGATCAAATCAAGCTAGTCCACTTCTTCAGTAGGACATCATCAAAACCAATGAACAGTCAATCTCATGATCTAAATTATTCTTAAAGGTTCTACACACCTAGAAATATGATGTCATCTAAGATGAGAGATTCGTGGGTGAGATTAAAAGTTGGATTTTGAAAAATTATATTGAATTCCTCTAGGTTCCCATTAAAAATCCAATAGTGTCAGTGATGGTGGGAGTGACTTTACCCCTGACATTACTAGTAGTTATTCAATTCAGACGCGAGACCACATGTGTAATGTATGACTCAATTTTAGTTATGCGTGTGTGAGTGTGTAACATCTTGAATTTTTGCGGCCCGAGTACATACTCGTGCCTGAGAATTCTGGGTGTTAATAATATAAAAATTGGATGCTTCAAAATTACACTTTGTTTTTTTTTTTTTTTTTTTGATAAATCACATCCAGTTATATTTACGAAGGTAACCATTCACGAGAGTAAAATCGACTGCATTTATTATTCCATTAGAGTAAAAAACTTATAGATAATTCTTTAATGCCCTCCCAATGGGAGCTTATTACATTATCAAAGTTTACAACGGGAAATAAATAAAACAATTCTTGGTGTTATCCTTCTTCTTTTCTTTTCAAAAGAATTTTTCATAGAATGATTATCGGCCATATCATCAATCTATAATTCACCTGCAATATCTGTATGGTTGGAGAGGGTCAATGCCCTACTCATAGTGATGGTTATCCTTTAAGATTAATAATAATTCAAGAGATTCATAAGAATAATGTGAGGGTTTTGATACGTCTCGTATTTCACCACTACGAGTAGTATCTGTATGCGCAACCAATCTACATGAATGCATGCCTAGCATAGTGTGTGTAGTCCATCATATGTAGTGGTCATCACAATGTGGAATATAGTTCATAGAAAACCTGGCTCGCCCTGTATCCCATACTACGAAGATTTGTTGGCGTGTCCAACGTTAACGTAGATTTATGCGAACGTCTCAAAGAGATACAACAATGCGATCGAGAGATTTACGTGACACGATATGTTCATGGAGCGACTATTTGTGACATCCAATCCCGAGAAGTGATGTCACACGTATGACAAATTTACTTACATCGATTGTCCACTACTCACCAACCCATGAGATTACGTGCCAACCAATAGAGCCGCTATCCGAAACGCATTACGTCCACGATAATATATATGAAACGCTATATATGAGGCCTATAACACATCACTTGCAATAATAGATAAATTAGTCGAACTATGAGGGTTTTGGAATTCCAAGACACATGCTTAAGCCATAAAGGGAGGTAGTATAAGGCTGACTTAATAAAGGAGAAGAGTAATAATAAACTAACTCAATAAAAGAGAAGAGTAGTGTTGAGAGTCAAATATTGCATAATTTTTCCAATTTATATCTTGGTTTCATGAACATGAATCAACTTAATGTTCTATTTTACTCATGTATGTGTTGCAAGGTGAATTTAAGAGCTTGAATTGAAAAAGGGTGCTAAAAACATGAATTTTATGCTCAAGAATCACCGAGGTAAGGGATGGATCTTAGGAGATTTGAAGTGAAGAATCTCGAAATTGTCTTGAAAAAAGTGTATTATGAAACTTTGAAGTCTATTTTGGGAAACTGCACAGCATGAAGTCTATTTTAACAAACTACGCAATGTGAAGTCTATTTTAGGAAACTGTGAAATTCGAGGTGGTTTCTAGAGTTTTCCAACTTTGTATGAAAGTTAGAGTTCTCCACTTATAAATAGGGCTTCCCGGGGCATTCCTAAGCATCATTCAAAGCATTCAGGAGCAAGATTTAGGGTTTTTAGAGGATTTTCAATTTTATTAAAGTTTTATAAATTATTATTATTATTATTATTATTTTTTTAAAAAGATTTTTTCTATTTGCATTTATTTCTTTCTTGTTGCTTTCTTTCTCTATTCTAATTATGTATTTTTAAGTGTCCTCTAGCCCAAGCTAGAAGGGAAGCACATTGGTTTAATGTTTTCATAGTTATGATGATTGATTATTTTAATGATGAGAAGAATGGTGTATACATGTTATCTATTGTTTAGGTTTAGTTTTTTTTTTTTTTTTTTTTTAAAAAAAAAATCCTAATGTGAGATCCATATGTTTCCATCATATGAGATCCACATTGATGGATAGGCTTACCCCGAATTAATTAGATTTCCTAGATAGGTGAGGTACTCAACCTGCTATATTTCTTTAATTCATTATCTCATAGATATTTAAATTTGTCTCCATGGGGGGTTCTTGTTGTCCATCTTACATTGTCCTTGGACGATGGGCACAGTATAAGAAAAACTAATTTCAGTTGGCCTTAGTTATTAGTTTTTCATGATAAATACAATGTTTAAAAATTTTTAAAACTAATTTACAAGTCTCAAATTAAAAATCACCGCCCATAGATTAAGTCATGTTTTAATCACAAAAACATGCATCCCATAATGCATACTCGAGCATGAAAAGGTCTCCTAGTTTTTGCAACTGATTATCTCTCAATGCAGAGAGTCTCTCCTTGATCTATAACATGTTTAGGAGGCTAAAAAACCATATCAAATCCTTTAGTAAAGGCTAATGGTTGGCTAGAGACATAAGATGAGAGGGCCCCACACTTGGGCATGTGGAAAATGAAGGGTAGGAATGCCCACTCCTTTTCCTCTCAATTTTCTTTCTTTCCACTTCCTCTCATACACGCGCACACACAGACACACACACTCTCTCTCTCTCTCTCTCTCTCTCTCTCTCTCTCTCTCACACACACACACACACACACACACACACACACACACACACACACAGAGATGTCCAAGGGGGGCTTATATGTCTAAGGTTTCTTTGCGTTCTTCCTCTTATAATAGGATTTTATATAGAGGATGTTAGGGTTTAAGGGGAGCACCATATGATAGTATTCCACTATTCTCAAAGACTTTTGTACATCCTACTATGAATGAAGCCTGTTTACCTTTCTAATCCATGCATCCCAATAATCCATTTTTTTACACTATCTGTGGCATCCAACCTCAGGAATATCCCATGCCACCCTAAGGTTTGGACCATCAGAGTTTAGTTATTGAAGAATCTCCATCATGTTTGATTTAAAACAAATCAACGATTAAAACTCAATATATTAACGGTTGAAAAACTATGATTTACCAATTGAAAATCATAAAAGTGTTAGCCAGCCTTTAAAATCCCCAATGGATGGTTAAAACATTAAGACCACCCCTTGATTAAGTGTGTGGGGCAGACTAAGTGGACCCAAGTTAGATCATGCATTCCTTGATGGAAATGATCAAGATCCCCTCAATCACCCATTTTCAATGATTGTGCAATGGCTTCAAAAAGTGAGCCAGATGTCTATTAACCAAGCTATCTCGGGTCACACCCCCTCAACTTTAAGGATATAACAGAGCTAGTGCAAACCACAAGCATAGATATAGTCCGAACATGATGGGCCTTTCAGTCTATATAATTTATACTCGATTTTACCAACGTAAGTGAACCCCCCAGTCAGGGAGCCATCCATGATGTATAAACACACTCACGTGGGATCGGGCGAAGGCACACTGACCCTAAGTTAGGCTGATGGTGGAAACTATCCATCATGATAGCAAGTCATTCACCTCATAGAAGATGATCATATAAGTGAAGGTATGCCTAGTACAATTATGATCATAGCCAAGACACTGAGATCCGTAAACCACAACTCTCCTAGCTGTTGTGTCCAACCTCATAAGTGAACTCCAAAACTCAGAGGTAAAACCTCACGAACCTATAAAAATAAACATATACCACCTATAAACTAAGCCATATGAATGAATAAAAATTGAAACATATTAAGATTAATGTATAACTGGGTCCAAGGGTAAACAAATATTGGTTTTCCATTGCATATATCCAACATTTGTTGTGGGAGCACTAGCCTTAGTGCAACAACAACTCCTGCACTTACACTTAGCTGATTGCGAGTTTACCCACGTTAATTAGTCATGGTTAGTGAACAAAAGATTATCTTCATTATTAAGAGATTATAAATAAAAGGATTACAAAAGATTGGAAAATAGATACCCTCTCTTTCCTTATTTTTCATATATATATATATATATATATATATATATATATATATAAAAACCAAATCCATTCAGTGATGTATCCAAGCTATAATAATAATAATAATTAATAAAACATCCAATGATGAAATAACATAATCGAATAAATGATAATATGTTAAGTTCAGTCCCCGAATTTTTAACGGCGTTTAGCACAGTACGTTACACCAATCCCAAGTGCCAGCCCAACCATAGTAGCAACTACCACATTCACATTCAATTCTCTAGGCCTATTCAATCCAATGAGGAAGCTGCCTTCGCTATACTCACAACTTTCTTTGAATGGCATAGGTTGATCTTGTCTGTACACTGGAATCGCATCTTTCAGCATAGGTTGATCTTGTCCACTCGTTTGAGTGGTCATTTTTGGCAGTCTCACAGAAAGAATTCCATTCGCAAAATCTATGCATAATATCTTGCTCAAATGACAGTAATCAGGCACAGTGAATTCGTGGCAGAATCGAGTCCAATTGTTACCCTGGATCGGGCGTTCCCCGCTGATCTTCATCTTGCGGAGTTCATTGACTTCAATTTTCAGTTGCTCTTTTTTGAATCCTTCATTGAAGAAGCCATATTGATAAAGCTTGTTAGTGGCATTTTGCTACAAAATACTCAAGCATAAGGACTAAAAAAGAAAAAATAAATAAATAAATAAAAAGAATGGAAGGGCTATTGATGTGTTACGCTTGCATTTATTCAAGGATAGACATTACAGCATCCATTTCCATGAATATTTCTTAAACCTGAGCTGACCTAAGACCATCTATCCACATGGCTTCAATATCATGGGTCAACTTAAGGTTGCACTCGGACTCACCATCAAAAGGTTGCCTGACATTTAAATGTTATTTTGAGTCAAATTCCAGTTTGTATTGTGTATTTGAATTTATATTCATAAACTGATATCCTATTTTGAGTCAAATTCCAGTTTGTATTGTGTATTTGAATTTATATTCATAAACTGATATCCGGCTTACTAGTTCAAATAGGCGATAAAAAGCCCACTTGTTGAATTGAATTGGCTTATGATCCTCTCAGATCAGTCTAAGATTCCGTGGAGGAGGAGACCTTGGGTGGCTAGAATAAACTATTTAAAACACCTGGGTAACTTCTCCTTTACTCATATTCTTAGAGAAGGCAACGGTCCCACAGATGGGATGGCCCAGGAAGGGAGCTGAAATCAATCAGTTTCGCTGCACCTTCACTTGGTTTCGCTCCCGCTTTAGGTTTGTGGTCTGATTTTCCTGGACAAGGTGGGGTTAGGGTGGCTCAGAACCGTCTCATAGTAACCTTCTAATTGAAGGTTTCTTCTATTCTTCAACCCTCTCTTGTATATAGGTGGTCATGTTTTTTTTTTTTTTTGGAACCCCTTACGATAGGTCCCCTCGATTATTTTGTAGCGCTGGGGGGGGGGTTGTAGGTTGTAAATCCGTTTCATATATGAATGAAATCACCGTTTTTCAAAAAAAAAAAAAAAAGTTGACCAAGAGAGTTTGTGAGATGATTGGGAAGCCATCTTTTGTTAAGTTGCGAAAAGGGATCCTAAAGAGTTTTGTGTGCAGCCAGAACTCATAACTATTAGGGTCTGACTTTTAGCCTCCAAAATAAAATGTGCCACGAGGCCTGATATAAAGGTGGGCCCAATGATGATCAGGGCCATATATAATGCAGACAGCATGTGGAAAGTGATTTGGCATAGAAATTGAGTCATTACAATCACTAGTGAAATTTCATGATATTTGGTGTAACCAAACATGCGGAAATACATAATTAGGATTGACTGAAATGAGATGAACTCATTTTTTGGCATCTACCAAACAGGTTTTAAGAATTTTGAGATAAAGGACATCTACTTAAAAGTTTAAGTGACTTTTCTGTTAAAGTCCCTTGATATACATTGATATGCCATCTTCTAATGGCTCAAGCTTTTAGATCAAGTGGTGATTTGACATGGTATTAGAGCAGAAGGTGCGGACAATTCTTTATTAGTTGATGTTTTGTAATTTTCGATGCTTTTTAGAGGCTGTTTGGATATGACAAGATTTTTTATTATATATATATTTTTTAATTATGGTTTTTATTTTTATTTTTTAAAAAAGATCAGAGCTAAAAATAATAATTTTTGTTTAATTCTAGACAGAAATTTAGCTCAATTTAGTAAGCATGTGTGTTAATATAGAACAACTTTAAAGTTTGTTTCATAAATAATATATATGCTTTTCCAAAATAGAAATTAAATATGTAAAATACCATCTATCAGGTATCCACGAATATAATAACTAAAATATCATTTTACTATTTTATGTGAGTTTACAATCCATACCGTTTAATTTGTGTTACATATTTCCCATGTTTATGCTTTATCAGCTACTATTTGAACGCAATTTTGAGTTATATATTTCTCATGTGTGGTTGTTGGTAAAGGTAGCAGTGGGTTGGGCAGTCTAACGAGCCCAACTCAGATTTAGATTAGACTAAGACTTAAATTGACTGGTACACCAAGGTTGGGCCTGACATGCATGGCTTGTTAAAAAATTTGCTTGGATACATCGAAAATCAAAAAGAAATAATTGAAAAAATAGCAATTTCGCTAGGCTGAATCACGTATAAAATACGCTGTCCTTAAAGCGTGATTCGTCCCCTTATCACTGCTGATGGGTTACAGACGAATTGCTTCCAGGGATAAGACAAGCCTTATCTGGATCCAGCGTGCAGCAATCACGATAGGTCCACTATGGAACAATTTTAACGCAGTAGATTTCTTCTGACAGATTTAGACGGTAGAGATGATCACAGTGTTCTTTAGGAGCTATGGACTGTATTTGATCTGATGGGAGAGATGGTATGTTGAGATGATGAAATCGGACTGGAATGGTCCAGTTTATATAGGCCTCAGGTTTAGACCCGTTGCTGTGTGGTATCAATGGTCCAGAACGTGCAAAGTGCACCATCTAGCGCCACTACAGCCACACTGCCTCATCGCCACGCCCGCCTCGAAGGCTACAGCGTATAGTGTGTTCCAGTGCCACTTCATCTCCTCAAAAAAGCTCCAAGTAAGAATACTCTTCACAACATCTCATATAAACCACAAAAGTTTCTTTTTCATTTCCGATGTGGGACAAAGCACACACACCGCACTTTTTTAATTCAAAAAATTCAAAAAACGTTTTGGCGGGAAAATTCTGAAATTTTGAAAATTTGAATTTTTATTTTTTATTATTGTTAAAAACCACTAAATTTTCAACAATCCCCCACTGGTTTTTTAAATAACGAAAAATTCTGTCAGAATAATAACAGTTATTATGCATAAAGAAAGATATCTTGCGATTTGAATCTTTCCTTAGTGTAGGCATTTTATAGTTATTTCGAAATTCCTGGTTGCCGCAGCATTGAACCAGTTATTCCTATATGAAATAACCGAAAATACCACACACATAATAGCTCCTTCGTTAAGTGTTCATTTATAATCTTGCTTAGCACTTTTAATGGCCATGTGCTTATCCTGTTTCATGAACGATCCCGAGATAACTCTAAGTCTCATGAGAAGCGGCACTACTTCTACGTTCACATAGGTGAAATCCTTCCAGTGTTTCCGTTTAAAACACTTGTCCTATTTGACTGGACTTCATTAAGAGTTTAATACTCATCCCTCTTTTATAACGGCCAGCACTATCATCCTGGATGAGGTTATTTAGTGCTGAAACTTTTCACGTGGATGAGGTTATAACGGCCCGCTATAGGCTCTCGCTAGAGTGGCTTCACTATCACAATGAAGTGAAACAGCCGGTATAGGCTTCGCATAGAAAGGGATTTCTAATAGAAGATCCCTTAACCACTTAGCCTCTTTTCCTCAGAAGCAATTGTAAAGGTATGAACTCAGATTCCATAGTTGAGTGCGTTATGCATGTTTGTTTCTTGGATCCCCAAGATACAGCTGCACCTCCTAGGGTGAATATTCACCCTGTAGTGGACTTGTTTTCCCCTGCACTCGATATCCAACTTGCATCGGTATATCCTTCCAATATCATTGAAATTTCGAGTAAAATAACCCTAGTTCTTTGGTTTCTTTAAGATAACCTAGAACTCTACTTATTGCTTTCCAGTGTTCAACACTAGGATTGCTCGTAAACCTACTTAGTTTACTCACGTAGTATCTTTATATCTGGTCTTGTGCATTGCATTGCATACATAAGACATCGCTTTATAAGACTAAGCATACTCTAATTGTGCAATTGCTTCTTCCACTGCTTTCTTTTAACTTAATACTTGGATCAAACGGTCTTTGCCTCTTTAATATTCAAGTGATTAAACTTGTTTATTATTTTCTCAATATAATGAAATTTGGCATAATGCTGAAACCCCACTATGTTTTTTAACTTTGATACCTAATATGGTATCCACTTGTCCAAGATCCTTCATTTTGAAAACTGAAGAAAGAAACTTTTTGGTTTCAGTTACACCTTCCATTTTATTACTGATTATTTAACATATCATTTACATACAAACATATGATTACAATATAATCATTACATACTTTTGAATATATGCATTTATCAGCAATATTATGTTCAAAACCATAAGACAGAACTTTAGAATCAAATTTATCATGTCATTGTTTTGGTGCTTGCTTTAACCCATACAAAGACTTAACTAGTCTACATACTTTTCTTTCATTTTCTGGTAGAACAAACCCTTTTGGTTGCTCCATGTAAACCTCCTCATCGAGATCACCATTCAGGAATGCTGTCTTCACGTCCATTTGATGGCTATGAAGATGATGTATGGATGTTAGAGCGAATAAGATCCTAATCGATGTTATTTGAGCTACTGTAGAGTAAGTGTCAAAATAATCGATTCCTTCTTTCTGTCGGAAATCCTTAGCAACTAATCTTGCCTTAAAGGTTTGAATTGTACTATCAGTGTGATATTTCTTCTTAAATACCCACTTACAAAATTTATTGGTTTGGAACACAAAATTTACCAATTCTCATGTTTGGTTAGATATTATAGAATCCATTTCATCATTAATAGCTTCTTTCCAAAAAGCGGAGTCTCTTGAAGACATAGCTTCTCTAAAGGTTTTAGGTTCATCTTCTATAGTTAAAACCATAAGTATTTTCCTAATCACCTTCTCTCTATCACCCTCTACTAGATGAAAGGAGAGTCGTTGAGAGTCTATTTGATCAGGATCAAGACTCTTTTCTACTCTCGCTCTTTGACTCCTACGAGGTTCACTAGGAGCTTTCTCTTCTATTAATGTTTCTTTTATAATTCTATTAGGAGATTGAATCTCAAAGATTCTTTTCTCTCGTATATACATAATTCTCAAAGAACTCTACATCTCTAGACTCTATAATTACATTGGTGTCTAAGTCTAGAAGTCTATAGGCCTTACTATGTTGTGCATATCCTACAAAGACGCACTTGATAGCTCTTGGTCATAACTTAGTTCTTTTAGGTTCTGGAGTTCTACAGTATGCAAGATACCCCCACACTCTAAGATACCCTATGTTTGGTTTTCTTCCTTTCCATATTTCATATGGAGAGGTCTTGGTTTTCTTAGATGGAATTCTGTTTAAAACATGACACGCGGCTAACAGTGCTTCTCCCCATAGGTTTAATGGTAATTGTGCTTGTATTAGCATTGAGTTGACCATTTCTACTAAGATCCTATTTTTTCTTTCCGCTATACCATTTTGTTGTGGTGTATAAGAAATGGTACATAATCGATGTATTATGCCGTGTTCTTCATAATAGTTAGAAAATTCATTAGAGAAATATTCTCCAACTCGATCACTACGAAGGATTTTAACATTTTTATCTAATTGATTTTCTACTTCAGATTTGTAGATCTTGAATGCATTAAATGCTTCATCTTTCGATTTTAACAGATATACATACACATATCTTGAACAATCATCTATAAACGTTATAAAGTACCTTTTACCTCCACGGTAAGAACGTCATTTAGTTCACATATGTCAATGCACTAGGTCTAAAATTTGAGACGATCTCTCAATGCTAGGGAATGGTTTCTTGATTATTTTAGACCGTATGCATACTTCACATTTACCTTTGTCACTATCATTGTATGATATTAAGCCGTTCTTAGCCATGAGTTTTAAGGTACTGTAGCCAATATGGGCTAGTCTACCATGCCATAGCGTTACAGATTCAACCATGTAAGTAGAAGAATTCTTTTCATTCAAAGATAATTTGATCATCCCATTACAAGCATATCCCTTACCCACAAAGTTTCCATTCTTGGACAAGATCAACTTGCCTGATTCAAACACAACTCTAATCCCAGGTTTGCTTAAGAGATCCCCTGAGACAAGATTCTTCCTTATGTCTGGGACATGCAGTACGTTGGTCAGAATTACCTTTTTTCCAGAGGTAAAAAGTAATTCCACGGTTCCTTTGCCTGCAACTTTCGATCGTCCTTCATTTCCCATTTAAACCTCTTGACCATTGGTCTCGTCTTCATAGGTTTTGAAAGAAGATCGATCGTTGCATACATGGACTTGGCACCCGTAGTATCATACCACCAACCAGGAATTTTCTCTTGAACTAGGTTCACTACGTGACCATTGCTTCTACGATTTCATCGTCTCATTGATTAGCCTCTTTCTTAGGCTTTTTTCGATCCCTACGACTCGGGCGAAATGCCGATCTTGGCCTTGCCGCATATATTAGGTTTGCCGTTTTTTCTTCTTTTGGGTTTTCTTGAATTTCCTTGATCTTTGTTAGGTTTAAGGGAATCCGCTTTCTCATAGGAATTATTTTGAAATGACCGTTCTCTGCGTTCACCTTGGATGAGGATGCACCATTAGCGTCATCCTTTTTGTCTCATTTACGGATTCTTTTTCTATACGAAGATGCTTCCGGATTTGTTCCAGGGTGAACTCTTCGGATTTATGCGATAGTTTCTTCCTGTAGTCTTTCAAATTTCGGAGGCAACTTTGCGATTATAGCTCCGACTTGAAAGGATTCGGAAGATCGATTTTTATACTTTTATTTTATTTACAATAAGTGTAATTCTTGAATTTGGGCAAGCGCGTAGATTGTCTACCATCGTGAAGTCAAAATACCGGCAATTAGAAACTTCGTGTACCTTCCTCTTGACCTTGTATTTGTATTCCAGTCGCTCCATATTTCTTTCGTTGATGTGGTCCCCGTGTACAAATCGTACAATCGATCAGAGAGAGCATTAAGGATGTGGCCACGACACAACAGTTCATCTTCCTGTCGCTTGATCCTAGCAACCACTTGTTCTGGAGTGTCAGTTTCCTTTGCTTCAGGCAGAGGCTGGAGAGTCGGGTCCAGGATGTAGAAGATTTTCAGAGCGGTCAGCAGGAATTTCAATTTGTCCTGCCATCTAGTGAAATTTGAACCATCGAATCGGTCCAATCGGATCAGATCCTGGTTCATCGGTTGATAACACTTTCGTCTATGGAATCACGCTTTAAGATTGTTAAAAAATTTGCTTGGATACACCGAAAATAAAAAAGAAATAATTGAAAAAATAGCAATTTCACTAGGCTGAATCACGTATAAAATACGCTGTCCTTAAAGCGTGATTCGTCCCCTTATAACTGCTGATGGGTTACAGACGAATTGCTTCCAGGATAAGACAAGCCTTATTTGGATCCAACGTGCAGCAATCACGATAGGTCCACTATGGAACAATTTTAACGCAGTAGATTTCTTCTGACAGATTTAGACGGTAGAGATGATCACAGTGTTCTTTAGGAGCTATGGACTGTATTTGATCTGATGGGAGAGATGGTATGTTGAGATGATGAAATTGGACTGGAATGGTCCAGTTTATATAGGCCTCAGGTTTAGATCCGTTGCTGTGTGGTATCAATGGTCCATAACGTTTGAAAAACGTTTCTGGCCGTTGTCCATTAATTCCAGACGTTTACGGTCATTAGATCGAAGATCGACCGTTAGATCATCCCGGCCCGTCCGTTTCGGACCGTTTGGCTTTCAGCGCAGAGCCGTTTTGAAACGATCGGGCGTTTCGATTCTAGATCCGACCGCCGTTCTCGGTCACCTATAAAACCCAGGCTCATTTCAGATCCACACTGCCCTAAGGATTTGACCAGACTCATCGCACTAGACCCATCGCACCGCGATCGCACCGAGGTCGCACCGGTTCGCGTGGGTCGCGAGGTAAGCGACTCTCTCGCGACACGATGTGGACGTGCGAAGTCGCCATCTAAGCGCTCTACGACATCGCCTCATCGCCCACGCCCTCGCCGTGCGAGCCCGAGCAGCCCGAAGCCCGCTGCATAGCTGCGTGTGTTCCAGTGCGAAACTGGAACACGCAACCTAAGTTTCATCTCATCAAAAAAGCTCCAAGTAAGAATACTCTTCACAACATCTCATATAAACCACAAAAGTTTCTTTTTCATTTCCGATGTGGGACAAAGCACACACATCGCACTTTTTTAATTCAAAAATTCAAAAAACGTTTTGGCGGGAAAATTTTGAAAATTTGAAAATTTGAATTTTTATTTTTTATTATTGTTAAAAACCACTAAATTTTCAACATGGCTTAATAAAATTTTTGGGCCAAACTTGGGCTAAAATCATTTTAACCCAACTTAATACATACGTGTTGTATACTACAAATGTCATTATAATAATCAATTAGTAAATCATACACATCGAATATAGACTAAGTGTTTTTTTGTATATGTATGGATTACTTAATCAAAGGATAAATTAAGAACATTTAAGTAAGAAATAAGGATTTTACCCATTTTTGGGTTTGGCTTGGTTGAACTCGGATTCAAATTTTATTTTATTTTTTTTCTTGAGCTTAGGCTTGGGAAGGCTGTGCTAGGCCTTTGTCGGGCTTAGTTGGAATATAGACGTAAGGTTGTGTATCTAGGAAAGAAGGAGAGAAATGTAAAGGTGGCTTAAAAATAAAAAATAAAAAACAAAAAAGAAAAAAGAAAAAAGAAAAACCATCATTGAA
Organism: Magnolia changhungtana; assembly: GCA_030180095.1. Taxonomy (NCBI): domain Eukaryota; kingdom Viridiplantae; phylum Streptophyta; class Magnoliopsida; order Magnoliales; family Magnoliaceae; genus Magnolia; species Magnolia changhungtana. The sequence continues at coordinate 611,375 of JASAUF010000599.1, read as the reverse complement.
TTATTTAAAAAATAACCAATTTTTAGGGCTTTTTCTGCTAAAACATTAACTAGCAGAAAAATAAAATAAAAAAAACTTTTTAACTTTTCATTACTTAATCAAACAAGTAAATATGATCCACTCAATGAATGGCTGTTGAGAATTTTTTTCAAAAGATGATAGCTATAATGGGACCAATCTATTAGACTGTGTGGATAATCCGCATACATCCCGGTGGGCCCTCCATATATTTGGCAGCATCCTCGATTTTAGCATTGAAAAAAGTAGGAGTCAAATCAACATAGGAAACCATGCGGTAATTACCGAGGGAAATAATTATTGCCCATTTCCACTGCATTTACATTTACTGAAGAAAATCAAACATACCCTAGAAGTCATTGCTGCTTGGAATTTAATCTATAGTGGAGCAGGTTTGACTTAAATATTCTCCTTCAACAAGAAAGAAAAAGAAAAAAGACAGAGATTGCCTTTAAAAGCTTATGTAGGAACCTCTTGGGGTGGGAAGCTGGGTGGGGCCCACTGTGATATTTCTGAGAAATTCATCACGTTTATCTGTTTTTTCAGATCATATTAGCACGTTATCCAAAAAATGAGGAAGATCCATAGCTCAAGGGGATCACGTGACAAAAAACAGTGAGAATTGAATGTTGGATCAGGCAAATATTTTTTGGTCTTCAGTTCATCCTAGTAGGAATGAACATATTAACAGCATATATGGCATATAAACATCACCGGGACCATAGGGAGATTTTAACCGTATTCTATCCTATCTGTATTCTAGCCCATTTGAGTTTTAGATCTGCCTAATTTTTTAGCCATTGTCTAAACATGGTTTGGCAAAAAACAATGATTAAGGTGGATTTCTCACAAACACCAATAATGGCCTAACCAGCATGAGATGACACATCTAATTGGGGAGTGGATCTCATATACACATCAAGGTGGACATTTAAAAAAACAAACGGTGGGTGTCCATCTGGTCGTGCTGATCCGGAAAAGAATGCGCGTGACTCAGATTGCATTCTACATCGTCCCATCATGATGTATGTGTTATATCCATTTTTCAGATCAGTTTAATGCATGAACCCAAAGTTTAGGTGGACCACACCACAAAGGCAGTGGAGATTGAACACCTATCATCCAAACCTTACTGGAGCTATTGAAGTTTTGGATGAAGTTAATATTGGTGTTTTCCCTTCATCCATGTCTGTGTGACCTTAAAAAGTTGAATGGCATATAAACATCATGGTGGGCTGGGCCTCAGGAAGGTTTCAACGGTTGGGGTAATTGTCCCAAGAAGTTTTCAACAGTAGGTATTCAATCTCCTCTAGTTTCTGTGGTGTAGCCCACTTGAGCTTTGTCTCTAATTCGTTTTTGGGCTCATGTATAAAATGATCTCTAAGAATGGATGAACGGTGTGGATATAACACATACATCATGGTTGGGCCTACAAAACTTGGTGACATCAACACACCACCGAGTTCGGTAGTATGTGTCACACCACGCAATCCGTTTCCATCAATCTGCGTCCCTACGCGGCGCATTGAAAAATATGAAAGAAAGAAAGAGAAAGCAACATAAGATGTGAGATGGGTACCGGGCATATTGAGGAAGATAGTATCATGTTCTTCCTCTTGGACCCAATCGATCAACGGCTCGAAATCTTCGTAAGTGGGGCCCAAAGTAGCTTGTGATTTTCCAACTTTTCCCATTCCAGTACTTGTCTCTTGTCCCATTCTAGTACTTGTTTGAGGCTTATGTGTACAAAGAGAACTTGTGAGATGTTTGGAATGAGAAGGTAATAGCTTGCATGGATTTATATAGACGTTATGTGGACGCGTTTGGATGGCAAAATTCGATTTGGGTTCTTTTGGAAGGCAAGAAAGGAAAAAAAAAAAAAAAAGTGATTTGGGTTTTCTTCCAAAAGAGCTATTCCTTTTCTAATGCTTACTGTTTGGAATTTTTGCATTGATTCGATGATACTTTGGTGGTGTTGTGATCACCTCTTAAATGGGCAAATGTGAAAAATTCCTTTCTCTCTCTTGCATGCTTTTGAAGGGTGAGTTGATGGGACCCGACGTAGCCCCCGGGTGCAGCTATGTGGGTGGGACCCTGACCATAGGGCCCACCTCGATGTATGCATTGTATATCTATGTGGTCCATCCGTTTTTTTTCAGATCATTTTGTAGCATGGGTCCAAAAATGAAGCAGATAAAAATCTTAGGTGGACCACACTCACAGGAAACAGTGTACATTGAACGTCCACCGTTAAAAACTTTCTTGGTCCACCGTACGGAAATGGGAGGAGATTACGTGCAGCCTGGGCCTCACCCAAGATGGTGCAGGCCTTACCATGGGCCCACCTTGATGTATGTATTTTATATCCACATCATCCATCTATTTTGCTGGTTCATTTTGGGGCATGAGCCCAAAAACGAAGTAGATCCAAATCTCAGGTGGACCATACTATAAGAAGCAGTGGTGGTTTAATGGTTCACCATTACAAACTTATAACTAGGGTCCACCATACTGTTTCGTAAGGTTTATTTACCATTCAACTTGTTGATTAGGTCACACAAACTTAAATGAAGGGTATAAACAGATATTAGCTTAATCAAAAACTTTTGTTGCTCACGAGAAGCTTTTAATGGTCAACCAGTACTGTTTCCAATGGTGTGGTACACATGAAATTTGGATATGTTTCATTTATGGGCTCATGCCCTAGAATGGCCTACAAAACGACTAGACCTCATGATGTAGAATACATACATTAGTGTGGGCCCCATGGTAAGAGTCACATTGTCTTGGGTGAGGACGGGGCCACACCTAGTCAGCTCCCCTCACACAGGCTTGAACCAATCAAACCTTTGTACGGTAGGGCATTGTAGGGACTGTTGTTAATGTCTCAAATCTTTTAGCAATAGGCTTTGTCAATGCCATTGAGAGTTGTTCAATGCTATCGATAGCTGCTCGATGCCATTGGAAAAATTCAGAAATCTCACGATCGGTTGGTAGACACTTTATGTGTCCTGCTTGATGCCATCAACGGGCTGTCGATGACATCGAAGTCCCATTAAAGTTCTATTGAGAAAATCTGAAAAGTACACATTTAGTCACTGGAATGTTTGAGTATTTAGTTGGATGACATCGAAGAGGTTCAATGCCATTGAAGTTCCATCAAAGGTGTCATCGAACAATCACGCAGAGTTACACACAGTTGTGTAAGTGCAGGTCTTGTTTTCTATTTTGATTGTTATTCTCCTAGAGGCTATATATATGGGTGTAATCGGGAATAAAGGGTATCAAAGAGCTTTCTAATTCGTTTATAGGATTTCAAAGGTGTAGCTTGGGTGATTTGAGGCTTGTTCGAATCAGATAATATCTATGTCTTGTAATTCTCTGCTTTCATAGTGCATATCTGTTGCTTTGTGTCATGGTCTTTTCCCGCAAGAGTTTTTCCACGTTAAATTCAGAATCTTTGTGATTGGACTTGATTGTACTATTGGAATACTTTGCTTGATTCATCTTTGTATGCTTCCGTGGTCCCTAACAGGAACCACATCTTAGCACAGTGGGTTCAGTTATCCAGGCCATTGAAGTCAGTACTCCAAAAATTTTCCCGATTAGAGGATCTAAACAAATAATATTAGAACCTTTTTTTATCAATCACCTCTAGTTTCTCTTTTTAACATGTTTGATCATTGAGTGGGCCATGTTATACTGGGTTTGGCACCCTAAAATTGGGTGTAATCAGAGGTAATTGGAGTTAAATGCACTAAAATCCAGTGTTTGGCACCACCGGATGAGAGGTAAATGAAAAAACATTTTTGTGTGTTTTGAAATCTCTCTATTCTATTGTCAATATGAGGTAATCAATGTGAAATGGCTTCTTCTTTTTCTTTTTCTTTATTTATTTTATTTTTTTATTTGCTCACATTTCAAGATTGGAGAGTCATACAAGAAACAAAGGAGTCAACTACACTACTAATTTATTATACATTTAGCATGCTAAGGATACTTCATGAAGAAATCTAATTATTTGTTACATCACTAAAATTACACTAATAAAGTGAATTGAATTGTCCAAATGTTGGTCATTTAAATGGATAATAAAAAAAAACATTTACAAGTTGCTTAGCGTATGATTCTTACATTTGTGGACTACATAAGGTTTGAAATTTCCTCAATTTTGATGAAAGTGTTTACTTTTTTTTTTTTTTTTATAGAAAATATCACATCTTAACTAACCTTCAAATAAAAGATTCAAAAGACATTCCCATCACACCAAACTAATGAAAAGACACTTAAACAGAAACCAAAGCACTATCACAAACAGTTCCAAACACAAACACCCACATCTCTCTCTCTCTCTCTCTCTCTCTCTCTCTCTCTCTCTCTACATGATAGCACAGCTGCTTGTGTTCTCATCACTAAACATGTGGGTCCCATAGTCAGCATTCTCTGATTGGTAATTTGGCTGTGGATTGTAGTGATAGTAGCCAGTGTATGGATGGACTACAGGGGATCTATTGTACATCATCTGAGGCTGCATGTATCTATTCTCGTGCATGATGTTGGGCCTGTTCTGCATGTTCATGTTCATGACCATAGGTGATGGATGGTGCTGGTACCCTTGCATGTTCATCATCATGGGTGATGGTTGCTGAAGTCCCCCACCAAACCCAGTAGCTGGAAATCCAGACCCTTGAAAGTTGTTGGGCTGAGCTTGAAGGGCTTGGAGTGCTTGGAGCCCACCTAGCCCATTGCCTCCAAGTCCAATAGCACCAGCACCATGGCCAGGGTGGAATCCAAGTCCCATTCCATTGATTTCATTTCCCTTTTTGATCTCCCCACCATTTGGGATTCCCATCCCACCCAAGTGGGCAACACTGTTCATCTTGCTGTTGCGTGCAACATTGATGTTCTTCTGACCTGGTGGGCCACCTGCATTCTTCAACCCAGCATTCTGATTTGGATTGCCACCACCTTTCTTTCCAACATTCCCATTTCCACCCCCATTACCAGCCTTAGTGTTTGCAGCTGCAGCTGCTGCTGCAACAGCTTTATTTGCATTGTTGGGCCCATTTGCTTGCCTGAGAAGACCCAAATGGCTAGCTTTCTCTCTAAGAAACCTGAGGTCTTCCTCCTCATCTATGTCGTCTTCATCTTCAAAGTCGTCATCATCCTCTGAGCTGAAGCGGGGGAAGTTGTGCTGGTTTTTGAAAGCTTTCAGGCCCTTCATAAAGTCCTGCTTCTGGTTTTTGGTGCTCTTATCATCTTTGATGCATTGGGCCTGTTGGGGTTTCTTGTTTTGGTTGGATTTCTGAGACCAGAGTTCTGCATGCTTACCAGCCCTAACCAGCTTCTTGATCAAAGCTGCAGAATCCACATTTCCTGAGACTGTAACCTTCTGCTGCTCTGCATCTATACTGACTGTATACACCCCTTGAATCTTCTGTAAGAGTTTCTTCACTTTCTGCTTACACCCATCACAATGTATATTCACTTTGAGAACACAAGTCTGGATCTTGAGGAATTCCTCCTTCATTTTTCTTTTTTTTTTTTTTTTTTTTTTTTCTTGTTTTTCGTTGTAGCTGGTCCAAAGAAGAAAAATCCCTCTGCAAGAGAGGAAAAGAGGAAGAAGTATATACTTAAATAGGCTTATTTACAATTATTCGGTCAAATATATATGTATATTAATTGGAATCTAAAGTTGATTTAGTTAATCAAATTCATGTTTGTATGAATATATTAAAGAAATTTAAAACATTTCAATTACAGGCATCTAAACATAAATTTTGAATTCTAGTGCATTTCAATTGCAAACTACCGAACACAATTGAAGATTCCAATTCATATAAACTCGTGTAATTGTGAATTGAATTCCAACGCATTTCAATTAGAATGTGCCAAAGTAGCCCTTTGCGTGTCTTTTCGTATGATGGCCCACATGCATGCAACACACGTACATGCACCCACTTAGATATTTGGAAAACTTGTACTCTAAATTTCAAAGCCTAATCATGAAAAGAAGCTTTATATTAAAGAAAAGCTAAAATATAAAAGGAAGGAAATTCCATATAAGACATGGTTTTTATGATGGGACATGAGATCGAGTTTATAAATAAGAATGGCCGTCTGCGCCGTTCATCATCAAGTCCGACTACCTAGAGTAGTTTTGTGCATCATTCGATTTAGCATGGCTGAATGCATGTGACCAACCTCTTTTTCTAATTTGTGGTTTGTTAATTAATAATATTACGTATGTACGTGTTTCACAATCCACACTCATATGCCATGTCATCCTTACATCCATGTGCTGTACCAAAAAACAAAGAAGGGTTGCAATACAAGACCTTATGCTTTTAGTAGCAACAGGTCAGATTTAGATTGTCCATGTCGGTCATTTGATGGACAGATCAGCACCATCCATTTTGAGTGCACGAGGGATAGATCTGCACCATCTATTGGTTATCTAATGAACGCATTTAGACTATATCCATGTTGGCCATCTAATGAACAGATCTGCACCATCTATTTGGAGTGCAAATTTGGACCGTCCATGTTGATTATCCACTAGACGATTGGGCCATCCATGCATCTACGAAAATAAATTGCCAAAACCAAGGTATCCTGATGGAAGTTGTTTGCTGGATTTGAAATGCTCACCTATTGGATATTTACTAATAAATTTTTATACATTCCAAATTGCAAAAGCACGATAAGAGCATTGAATTGATTTTAATAATTTAAAATATACGTGCCACTCTAAAAACTTGATGGACATATCTGAATTACCCATAATTGTTTAATATACATAGAAAACTTAGATTCTTTGTTATTTGGCATTGATCATTATGTATTCCATCCTATACATTCCACATTGTATTTATATTATCAACAACTACGAATTATACTTAGGGTGTGTTTGATTTTCCAAACATTTGGTAAATACACTGCAAATAAGTAATAATTATTTCACTGGATAATTCTAGCGCTGTTATCAATGCTTGATTTGACACTTACTTTATTGAGCTCTAAACTCAAGGAGACTGTGAAATATACGTGGAGCCCACCATGATGTCTGTGTTTATCCACACTATTATGCCAGTTGAATTTAGGCTTAACCAAAAAAAAAAAAAAATGAGGCTAATACAAAGCTCAAGTGGGCCACGCCACAAGATTTAGGGAATCAGAACACCTACTGTTAAAAACGTGTCGGTGCCACTGTTTCCTTTAGCATGGGCCACTTGAGTGTTGAATCAGGCACATTTTTTGGCTCATGCCTTAAAATGTTATGTTAAAACTTATGGACTCTCATATATATATATATATATATATATATATATATATATATATATATATATATATATATATATATATTTTAACATAACATATATATATATATGAGTCGTCCATAAGTTTTAACATAACATATATATATATATATGAGTGGGGATAAGTTTTAATATATATGAGTCGTCCATAAGTTTTAATATATATATATATATAGTGGGGATAAAAAATTTAAACCAATCTTTTTTACTCGGTTTCCAAGACAGAAATGCAAGTGCATTTTCAAATCCGTGAAGTAGTAATAATTACTAATTCCCAATGCATTTACATGCGATTTGGAAAATCAAACATGCCCTTAATGTATCTAATCAATTCATGCAATGAGTTGCAAACAAAATGCAATTAATGAAATGTGATTGTTCAATCCAAATGACCTATTCAACAAGGTCCAAGAAAATAATGACTTTGCTTACATAGGTCTTTGTATGCACAATTAGAATTGGTTGAGATCTTATGAACCTGATGTGCATCTTATAATGAACTATTGAATAGACGAGTCCTCATTGACTTAAATTTATAGTAGATTCTTGAGACGGCAATTCACTCACATGACACTAACCATACAATTGTTATAAGGAGATAAAATCCTTAGTTGTAAGTCATTGAATTGAATGAATGCGAATTTGGTGCAGTCATAGTGCATATGATCACAAACCCTAAAAAGTGAGGTTCTAGCCACAATAATAGCAATCAAGAATTTAGGGTTTGAGTATTGGTGTAGTAGTCACCAGCCCGATCAGATTCAAATAAAGGGGTACAGCCACCAGGTCCTCCATAGGATACCCTCTTTCAATTGATTCTTCTTGGGGGTTGAGAGAGGTGATAGCCATCATTTGTCGTTGCGCTTTCGCCCTAAGTGCTATTGAGTAGCACTATCGGGTTTTGTGCTGATCGCCTCTGACCTGACCGATCCCTCTTGGTTGGGAACTTTATAGAGAGGTGATATGTAGATATTGCTGCCTTCTTGACATTGAGGGATGGTCATCATAATATTATGTTGTAGATAGAGTAGTCAACTACAAGGAAGTAGATCATCACAGTGATATGGTTATGATCATTTCCTGCTGTCACAGGTAGTAATATACTTCCTTTGGAGGTGATTCTTTCCCCTGCAAATCTGAGTAAGGGAGTGCAGACAATGCGTAGCTTGGACCTCCCAATTCCAATCTTATCAAAGGCGACAACAAAGAGGATGTCAGTTGAGCTGCTAGTGTCCACCAAAATGTCGTGCACTTTATGGTTGGCCACGGTCATGGTCACCACCAAAGCATCATCGTGTGTGTGGTGGATTTCTCGGGCATCTTCCTTGGTGAAGATCAAGCTACAGGGCTCAATTTTTTCTCTTTCGCAGTCTTACTAGTGAGGTATATGTGGTGCTCCATGCTGCTACTACTGATGCTTTGGGCATGCGCCCTACAAGCTTTGTTCGAGTCTCTGCCTACTGCAGGTCCTCCAAATATAGTGCGTATTTCACCTGTCATTTTATTATGTTTTTATTATCTTGTTGCTCATCCCATTTATCAAGTAGTTCATCCCTTCTTTTATTGACATACTCCCTTAGTTTCCCACCTCGAATGAGGGACCTGTGTTATTTTATCTGGATGTGGAAGTTCCAAAGATCGGCTGTGCACAAGACATGGTGATCAAGGGGGCAGATGGCTTACCTAATTGAGACTCCATTGCTAAGAATAGAATACCAGATCTTCTATATAGAATACTAGAGAAGATAAAGCTAGGATCTTCCTCTCCTTCACACCCTTTTTACAAATCAGTAGATGAGACTCGAATTTCTGCCGTGGTGTAGGATCGGGGACCCAGCTCTCTTTTATAGACTGTGGAGAGAGAGTTTGAAACCCATCAAAACTCTCTCTCCCACGCTCCACATTACTGTGTCCTAGTTCGACTCAAATTGCCTTGCGTAAGGTTATAGCATTCCACCCAAATATGTAGTGCTGCGCAGATAGATTGCGCAGCGTATCACCTTAAGTGGGGTCCACTGATTAACTCAATCAAACAGTCCAACTAGAATACGATCCAGATTGTTGATCAGTAAGGCCCACCACATAGAGTTCTTACGTTCTCCCACTTGGGCTTCATTGAGTAACGTCAATGATTGTCATAAAATTTTGAAAAATAAGTTTTGATATTAAGAAAACATCTGAATGGTTAACCAATGAAATAGTTGGACAATATGAGTAATGCTATTCAATCTGGTCCATCAAGATTGTCAGTATCGAAATGCGGTAATCGTCACAACATTTAATTTAGGCGAAGTGAGACTAAGCGCGATCATAAGTACTTTCAATCTTAACGACATAGATCACGAACTAGGAAATGTGGTATAAAGATTACACACTTTAGTGTGATGATATGTGCCTATCCTTAAGAGGTCCTGAGGCTTTTACATGTCTCCAATGAGACACGATTGTAATTCTACTTACTCAAAATTTACGCATATATATAGAGAAGCAGAAATAAATCTTTATATTAAAATCATCCAAATAAACTGTATAAAACGAGATCTCTAAGTGTCTGTGAAAATCAAAAAACGCTCAGCTCCCACTAACTAAAAACATATGTGAGATCAATGACTCCCATGGATGTTACATGTTCCTGAAATGGCGTACTAGGGAGTCCTTTAGTGAGCGGATTTGCAATCATCTGCTTAGTGTCGATGAATTCCACGGACACTAGATGATTCTGAACTCTTTCCTTTACAACAAGGTACTTGATGTCGATATGCCTCGACCTTGACGAATGCTTGTTGTTACTAGAGAAGGAAATAACAGTTGAATTATCGCAAAATATTCTCAATGGTTTCGGGATATGCTCCAATACCCGCAAACTTGAGAAGAAACTCTGTAACCATAGTGCCTGATTAGATGCCTCATGGCAGACAATAAATTTAGCTTCCATAGTGGATGAGGCTGTGGTAGATTGTTTCACGCTTTTCCAAGACACAGCTCCTCCCGCCATCATGAAGATATATCTTGAAGTAAACTTCTTAGTGTCCACGCAGCCTGCGAAGTCTGCGTCTGAATATCCGATCAACTCTAACTAATCGGATCTTCTGTATGTGAGTCCGAAGTCTTTTGTTCTTTGAAGATACCGTAACACTTTCTTTGCAGCTATCCAATGTTGTATTCCTGGATTAGATAGATATCTTTCCAACATTCCAGTGACAAAGGTAATGTCCGGTTGCGTACAGACTTGAGCATACATGATGCTCTCTACTACTGATGCATACGAAAATTCTTTAATTCGATTCTTTTCCAAATCATTCTTTAGACACTGAAATAAACCAAATTTGTCACCCTTTACAATGAGTGACTTTCTTGTAGCACAATTTTGCATGCTATACCTTTCGAGTACCCTACTAATGTAGGCCCTCTGTGACAGGCTGAGCAGTCCAAGTGTTCTATCACGGCGAATCTTAATGCTGATGACGTAAGAAGCTTCACCAAGGTTTTTCATTTCAAACTTTTGAGATAAGAATTTCTTGGTGTCGCTCAACATCCTGGTATCACTGCTAGTCAACAAAATGTCATCAATATACAAAATCATCATAACGAACTTACTCCCACTGATTTTAATGTAGATGCATTCATCTGCAGTGTTTTCTACAAAGCCATATGAAGAAATTACTTCATGAAACTTAAGGTACCACTGTCGCGATGTCTGTTTCAACCCATAGATGGACTTCTTAAGTTTGTAAACCAAATATTCTGAGCCAGTAGCTACAAAACCTTCAGGCTGCAACATGTATACATTCTCATTTAGATTGCCATTGAGAAATGTAATCTTTACATCCATCTGATGTAACTCTAAATCCATATGAGCTACAAGAGCCATTATGATCCTGAATGAGTCTTTCTTAGATACTAGAGAAAAAGTCACCTTAAAGTCAATGCCCTCACGTTAGTTAAAACCCTTAGCAACAAGTCAGGCTTTATACCTTTCGACATTACCTTTGGAGTCCCTTTTGGTTTTAAATATCCATTTAGAATCAATCGGCCTTA